>SNVD02004711.1:0-20492 GCA_013180625.2 Boswellia sacra | reverse complement strand
TAATTTGATGCCAAAATCGGTTGTCAAAGTATGATTCCTTTTGCCAAGAGCTTACAATTTCAGGTGAACAACATGGCCAAGTACGAGGTGTGCTCATTTGGTCTAAAGGCTTTGATTGCTATGAAAATTGATTAGGTTGAAGTAATAAGAGATTTGTAGCTACTAATGCTGCAAGCTAATGAAGAATGAAATATAAAAGAAGAGTAACCATAACTTATCTGGAGAATGTCAGGTAACTTATTTGTAAATTCAAGAAATGCGTGTTCAAACACGTGAATAAAGATGAAAACCAAAAGGTCAATGCTTTGTCCAAGCTAGTGGCCATTTGGGAGCACGTTACAAACATGGAGCACAAACCATTAGTGGTTGGTATAGATAAGGCATCTACGCTACAAGGAGGAACTAGTAATGGAATTGAGAGTAAGAGAAAGGCCATGGTTTTACGACCTCCAAAAGTACATAGAAGAGAGAGTTTTCCTAGAAGAGGTTTACAAGAAGACTAGAGGATAATTCGTTGGCTGGCATAACAATTCACTTGCTAATAGGAGGTGATATACTTAAGAAAGGTGGGCGGAATGCTATTAAGGTGTATAGACCAAGAAGAGGCCAAAAGAGTGATGGAAGAAATCCACAAAGGAGTCTGCGATCCTCACATGACCGACATGGCTCTTGCTAAAAAGATCATGCATCAAGGTTTCTTCTTGCTAACCATGGAAACAGACTGTGTTAAGTTCGTAAAAGCTTGCCATCAATGTCAGATTCATAGAGATCTGATCCACAAACTACCAAAAGAACTGCAGCCAATATCATTGCCATGGCTATTTGATGCATAGGGAATAGACACAATTGGAGAGATAAAGCCAACAGCTTCTAACGAGCACCGACATGTAATTGTGGTTGTTAACTACTTTTCTAAGTGGATAAAGGCCAAATCCTTTAACAAGTTGGGTGCAAACCAAATGGCCAAAGTCATTAAGATGAATTTAATATACAGATTTGGAGTACTGCATCAAGCGGTGACATACAACGGTGTTCAACTTCATACAGAGATAAGGGATTTGCTATACAAGTACCAAATTGAGCATCACAAATCCTCACCATATAGGTCATAGGCAAATGGAATAGTAGAGGCAACAAACAAGAATATCAAGAGGATGTTGGTCAAAACCATCAAAATAGGAAAGGATTGGGGCGCGAAGTTGTTGTGGATATTATGAGGCACCGCCACAAGCTCGACTAGGATGACGCCCTTCTCTTTGGTATATAAAGCAGAAGCTATTTTACCTATAAAAATCGAAGTACAACTTGTAGGCATTAGATTTTTAAAGCTCAACGATGAAATGAAGATGGATGTCGAGCAATTGAAATGACTGAAATGCCCTTGGAAGCAAAAGGAAGAAAGGTTTTTAAAAGTTGACACATGATTTCAATGAATCACAAAAATTAATCCATAAGGAACTGTTGATGATCATACACTGTTTTGAAGCTACAACTGTCTAGCTTCAATAAAATTTTACGAATCTTAAATCAGAGTTGAATTAGAAAATTTACGTGTAATCGAACAGACGAAGGTTGAAGGAGGACTCCACTAAAAAGTTACGAAACAAGCGGGTTTGGTGGACCACAACCGGCCGATGATTATAGGATAGTTGGCCGGCTATCCTACAATTGACTGGCGGTCCACCCACAGTCAGCTAGCTATCCACTGCAGGCTAGCAGTCCTCACATAGCCGACCAGCGGTTCTCTTTGTATAATTGAAATTTTTCATTAAAATCCTTCCTTTTTTAGATTTTGCTTCCTTTTTTAATTCCAGCCCTCAACTGTATAAACCCTCATCCTCCTCACTTTTCAACACACAACAAAATCTTCTCTTCTCCCCCTTGAAGACATACTAGAGAATTCAAGAAGTCTTTTCAAGTTTAAAGTTTTTCTAGGCGTTCTATTGCGCTAAACCCGGAAAGGGTACATATTGAGAGCAGGTCTCTCTTTTTCCTCTTTTTTCTTCTTTATTTTCTTGCCTCAGAATTAGCATGTTTAGGTTTATTTATGCTTAGAATAAGCATGTTTAGAATTTTATAGAATTGTTTAATCCTTTAATTGTTTTGTATGGTGGAAATGCATGTCAAGGTAAGTCATATTTTCCCTCCTTTATTAGAAATATGTTTAGGAGTTTATTTTCTTTGTGAATGCTTAGAATCATGCTTACAAGCACATGTTTAGAATGATGCTTAAGAGCACATGATTAGAATTGATTTTTGAAGTATGTTAGGAAATAGCATATAATAGATAAGAATTACCATGTTTACCCTTGAATGCTTGAATTGGGCTAGAATAGCCATGTTTGATCTTGATTGATACGATTAGGCTAGAAATGCCATGTTTAGACTGAAAATGCGATGATCCACTATAAATTGTTATGAATTATGCTAGAATAGCAATAGGTAGAATTATTAAGATAAGAAATATCAAATCTAGGTAGAAGTGCCATGATTCTAGATTATGGCTTCGTATTAGAATTTTAATTGATCGATATGAATGAATGTATGACTATACGATGTTTAGAAGTATAATTGTATAATGCCATGAAGTGATGGTAGACTCACATTGATGGTAAGGGACCATTACTTATTGAATGTATGAATATATATGCATGAAGAGGCTTGATAAACATTGAATAAACTCACATATAATGGTAAGGAATTCTTTATTTATCGAATCTTAAATTGATTGCTTATTGAATATATGGTTTCCATTAATATGCTATGTGTGGAATATTTTATATCATTGATTATTAGAAGTGTTTAGAAGTAAATTTCCTTTATTTGTTGAAGAATAATTGTTGTAATCCTATCCCCTATCCCCTATGTTTATAAGGAAATGTAACTCTATTCTTCTCCCTTTTTCTTTATATGAATATACAACTGTTTTGGTTGAATATACCTCACATGTTTAACGAAGATAAAATTGAAAATGTGTGCATAAAACAAAAAACACTAAGTGGATTGTATAACAATATGAGCTTTTTTTATTTGGTATACCCCAGTAGAGGCCAGATTTTGATCCAGAGGAGGCGAATGGCTAGTATCTAACTTCTCAAACCCATCTCTGAAGGGATAATTGTAGTTTAGGTCCTGAAGTGAGGGATCAAGTTACTCATATTCATTCCCAATTGAATAATTAGGTGGCAACTCCATTTATCCAAATGTGCCTATGGCTTAAGTGTCGAAAGAGGCTTTGGCATAGTATCTTGGTCGCAAATGCTATGGCTGAATGAAAGCCCATTCATAGTGGTGACTCCAGTAAGGATAAGAGAAGTTGATTTCGATTGGGATACTAAATTCTAATACCTCATGTTGATATTTTGAGTCATTGCATCACTACACTTTGCATACAATGAGCACGAAAAACCTAAACTAGATGTGTGGCTTTGGCATGAGAAGTCTTTTGCTCCATTCGACCCTTAGATGACTCGTGTTGGTGTTACCAACTTTGAGCACATATGATTGATTTAGTATAAAAAGGAACCAACTCAAGGGGGCATCTCTTGCTAAAAGGAGCCAAGGCCATTGGACCCTTGAGACTTAAGCTCATGTAGATGAATCTAGAAATTTTCAATAGGATGAATATCCAAAGCCCATGTTGAAATGCATGTCCATAGATGTGAATTTCACATGATTAAGAATAACATCAACTCAAACCTTATGGAACAATAAATGAACACCACATGTCGAGTCATCCATAAGAACAAAATGGGGACATGTGCCATGAGTTAATGTTATGATGACATTTAGAAGCCATGTTATGATAATCATGTAGAATACAATACCAACTTGAATGTTAGAATTAGGAAAGAGAATCTCACATTCCCACATCTATGATAATAACTTGGAAACTCGATCTCACATGTGTGGGAGAAATAAGGTTGGAAGGTTAAAATAATGTCTATGCCCTTGTATAAGCATGCATCATATCATGCATACATGCAAGCATACATGGTATTAACATCTTTGTTTTGCAACCATCATAGCTTGGGTTAGACAACGTGGTTGTTTGACCAGACAAGAGGAACAAGTTGCTAAAATGGCCATACCCAATAACAACAATACTAAGATGGCTCAAGTGCGTGCTAACATCATCACTCTTCAACAACAAATAGCCCAACTTATAGAAGCCATGCAGAATGGCCCTAACTGCACAAACCAACCTTTGCCTAAGGTAATGGTGGTGATGATGGTGAGACTAGCCAAGGTAGAGATAAAGAAAAGGCCCAACCAACCAAGATGAGGCTGAATCAGTCAGGTAGTTGGCCAAAGACATGAAGAAGGTCCTATCCCTCTTGAAGAAAAAGGGACTAAAAGGGGTTGAAGATCTAGACAACATCTTGCTTATTGGGGACAATTATTTGCCTATAAAGTTTTGCATGCTAGACTTGCCCAAGTTTAATGGAGAGGGCAATCCGAAGACGCATTTGAGACAATGTGCTGCTATTATAGCCACCACTCCTTTCTTAAAGGAGTATATCTTAAACTACTTCACGCTATCCCTAGAAGATGATGCGGTAGTATGGTACCATGATCTTCCCAAAAGAGTTTGAGAGGATTGGGAAAAACTATCTGAACAGTTCGTCGAACAGTATCACCACAGTACCCAGTTAGGGACAACCTTGAGAGTTTTGGAGACTACGCACCAAAATCCCAACGAGACCGTTTCATAATACTTGATTTGTTGGAGGGCTAAAGCTGCTAAGATCACCATGAGAACCACAGAGAAGGATCATGTCTGTTTGCTGATTAATGAAGCCTATGCCTTCATCAATGATAGACTTATAGGTTTCCTAATCAAAACATTTGAAGAGTTCTATGATTAAGGCATCCAAATAGAAGGTTTGGAGGCTAGGTAGAAGAGACGCAACAACAATTACCCTAAAAGAAAATAAGGACAATATCATCAAGCTAGTGGGTCTAGCACGAAGCATGTTGAGGTGAAAGCAGTCACTCAGCAAAGAAATTCAGCCATTTAGAAGACCATTATCAAAGATCTTTGCAAGATTGAAGGCCGAAGGGATCTTGCAACCATTACCATTGAGAGAGCTTCCAAATCTATTGCCAAGAATTCGAGGCATCACGAGAAGTGTGAATTCCACCAAGTGACAAGTCACAAGATTGATGATTACACTTGTCTTCACTCGTCTTCACCGGCCCTCAATTGCACACCCCGGCCCTGGAAAATTCCTCTAAATTTTTTTCCCGGGGCCGGGCCGGTGATAGGTGTCTAATTATATATCATTTTCATATCAATTCGTCCATGTTTCTTTGCTATATTCCTTGGTATTTTTATGTTTTTGTGTGGTTTTGATGTTTGTAGGAGTTTTGGAGCAACTTGCACAAAAATGGAGTAAAACCCTTCATTTTCACCTCTGCTAGTCAACCATATTCTCGGATTTAATTGTATTGATATACAATGAACCCGATGACATATTATATACCGTTGGAAAGCTCTCGAAGTCTATTTTCTGGAGAAATTTACGGTTTATAAATCCATTCAGTGTACCAAAAGTTGTAATCAAAACAGTGTGAGAAGTATAGAAATGTAATTCCACAAATCACTGTAGCATGTATAATACGGGACACTGTAGAACTGTACTGTAGCAGAGTATTTAAACACATTTTAGGGTTTTATTTTCATAACTTGAAGAGGGGAAAACGTGGGAGGAGGCTGCATTTCTGGATTTCTCTCATCCCTTGGAGTTCTTGAAGGAGAAAGAAGATTTTGAAAGAGGAGGAACTACAATTCCAAGAAGATTCATCTACAAAGAAGATTTTCAAAGAATTTGCTAAGTTCTTTCTTTCCTTTTCAATTCTGGAATTTCTCTGTATTGTATTTGTTATTCTGATTGAATATGTGTAACTAAATCTGAATTGGTTTGAGGGTGATTTCAAAGCCCTTGATATGGATTTTGTGAGTTGATTATGTAAGAAATTGTTATCCAATTCTCTAATTGAAGTTGCTTGTATTTTCCCATATCTAATGCTTATGATTGCTTACTGATTGTATTTGTAATGGCCAACTGAATATAATCTGTTGTTGTCTATTGCTAGATTAGAAATCTTGATCCGTAATAGTCATGAATTTCCAATCATTAGTAGCAAAATTGTGATCAGAGATTGCAATTGGAAAATACAACCTAGGTTAAATAATCCGAACTTGTGTGATTATTGCTTAGATCAACCTATCTTTCTCATCGTAATGCTTCCATTGAATTAAACTCAGAGAGCTTGTTCTAGGTTGTTTAATGGATAGAGATTAAATAAAGAGCTTGTTTTATTTAACAACAAAGTAAGGAAAGATTGGGATAACAGAGCTTGTTGTTATCTACGGTTGATAACTTCAATGCTGTAATTGGATTACAATTCTATGTTAATTCACAAATTCATATCTTGTGGCAGAGAATGAACTCTTAACCAAGTGTCTCTCATTGATTTTTCACTCCATTTAACTTTGCTTTGTGTTATTCTTCATTTGCTTTCGTATTAAGTTTAGTTAATCAATCAACAAAACCCCCCCTGTTTAGTTTATATTGCTGGAAAATAACAAATTCAATTAGAATCAATCCTCGTGGGAACGATATCTACTTATCACTTTATTACTTGTGCGACTAGTATACTTGCTAGTTTCGAACGCATCATCCGGGGTACCCGGGGCGGGGTCGGGTTCTCCAATAACCCGGGATTAAAACCCGGGTTGATTTTTTTTTATTCTGATGCTCTTTTTTATCGTATATATATATAAATATAAATATATATATATATATATATATATATATATATATATGTGACAGCGAAGTTCTATGCAAAATAGTTTGTAGCCTAGTGGATGCCCGCAGTTACCAGATATAGTGGGTGACGGGTTCGAACCCCAGGGGCTGCAGAAAATTTTTAACATAATTTCCTTGGACATGGGTGGAAAATATATATATATATATGTGTATATATATATATGGGGCAGCGAAATTAAATGCGAAATGGGCTGCAGCCCAGTGGTAACGCGTCATGTCCATACATTGAAAGAGGCGAGTTTGAATCTTGGAGGCAGCAAAATATTTTTTACATACCTTCCTTGAAGATGGGCTGGGCTTGATGCAGATTTGGGCTGGGCTGGGCTTGGGCTAAAATTTAAATGAAGGGTGAAATGTGGGAATTAAAAACTGACAGGACTTAAAAGTATTTTTACATAACATAATTTTAAAATTTTAATTGCATCCCCCGGGTTTAATTCCGAATCCCCGGCCCCAGCCCCCCCACCCCGGCCTCGGGCCGGGGCAGAAAAATTCTCCCCGGCCCTGGCCAAATTCTCCAGTTTTTCGAGTTATTGCCCGACTTTGGACGTTCGGATTTTTCGGATCCCCGGCCTCGGCCGGGTCAAATTGCCATCCTTACCCATTACCCAACTATAACCGAGTACCTCATCCAACGACCAATATGATTAGGTCAGGTTTGGTCGAGGAGCAAGTGATGAACTCTTTTGAAGAAAAGAACGAATCACTTGGAGTAAAAAGAGCCAAAAGAAGCAAGAAGTCCTAGCATGAGCAACAAAAAGGGTCCATTAGAAAGGTGGCCACGAAGAAGAAGCCCAAGGTAGAAGAGGTCAGAGAGGAAAAGCCTAAGGAGATCATTAAAAGAGTGGAAAAAGAGCGCATTCTTTTGGTGGCCCAGATCTTCATCGAGTGGATGGACCAACATTATAAAAAGAGTTAAGTGAAGCCTAGAGCCTGAATTTGTGTGCCTTAGTGAACATGAGAAAAAAGAACAATAAAATACAGTTGAAGAAGAAGTTGAGATGGAAGATAAAGTGACATCCATCAAGAAGAAAAGTCAACACCATCAAGTGCCTTTTGCCAAGAAGTGGATGGCTAGAAAAGGGGCTAGAAGAGGCCTAGTACCTAGAAGACTTAAGGTGAAGAAAGGTAGTGAACCTAGGATGGGGAAGCGAGGTGAAAGCCTTATCAAAAGAGAAAGTTTGCCCAGAAGGTGTAAGGAGTTGAAAGTTATGGGTATTTGAGATGACATTCCTAAAATCAAAACCCTTCCAAACTTTTGGGCTGACTTTAGTAGTGATGAAGAAAAGGAAGTGAGAGTTGATGAGAAACACATGAGGAAGAAACACTTAAAGGTGGGAATGAGAATGTCAAAGGAGTCACAAGGAGTGGTAGATTTTACCATAAGAGGGAGAAGGAAAAATCACTCGAGAAAGAAAAGGCCATTGAGAAGGGCAAAGAGGTTGCCAAGGAAGAAGTCAAAGAAGAAAAAGACCAAGTCATCAAGCAATTGAAGAAAACTCCAGCAAATGCTAGCATTTGGGACTTGTTGAATCTCATCCCAAAAGCATAGAGAAAACCATGACAAAGGTTTTGGCAGAGGTAGAGATATCAATGGTTACCACTCAAAATGAGATGTTGATTGCCATGACCGAAAGGGAACCCACAGGGGTAAATGAGAAGGGTGTAATCACCTTCATTGATAATGATTCACTTTTTGAACGAAGGAATGACAATAAGCCATTATTTATAACTACAAAGATTGGTGGGAAGTTGTCTCCTTGCATCATGGTGGATGATGGATCCACCATCAATATTAAGCCTATGAAGATATTACACAAGCATGGGGCCAGTGAAAATGAACTTGAGCCTTGTGAGATGGTGATCAGTGCTTATGATGACTTGAAGGGGAGTGCTATTGGGATCCATAATGTATTAATGAAGACTGGGCCTATTAAAGTTGTGATTGAGCTCACCACACTTGACATTCCTATCATATTTGCTGCTTTGTTAGGCTGAGCATGGTTCCATCCGCTTGGCAGAGCTTTTTCCACTTTATATCAGAAGATTCGATTCAATATGGATGGCGAGATTGTTGTAGACATTGGATTTTTTAGGCTTAATGATGAAGTAAAGATGAATGTTAAGCAATAAAAATGATTGAAATGCCCTTCGAAGCAAAAGGAAGAATGGTGAGAAGAAGCCAATCAAAAGTCTTAAAAGCTAACGTATGATTTCAAAAAATCACAAAAATTTATCCAGAAGGAATCTGTTGATGAATCATATACCATTGCAAAGATACAAATGTCTAGTTTTCATAGAATTTTATAGATTACAAATCAGAGTTTAAGTAAAAAAGCTATGTGTAATCAAACAGACAAAGGTCGAAGGAGGACTACATTGAAAAGTTACAAAATAAGAGGGTTTAGTAGGGCACAATCAGTCGGTGGTTGTAGGACAGCCGGCCAGCTATCCTACCACCGGCTGGTAGTCCACCTATAGTTGTTTGACTATCCAATTGTCAGACGGTGACCCTCACAAGGCTAGCCGACTATTCTTCCTATATATTTGGAAAATTTGAAGAAACCTTTTATTTTTGTTTTCTCCCTTTTTTAAACTTAGGTCTCAACTATATAAACACCCCTCCCCCAAACACACACAACCAACCCCCCACCCCCTTTCTTCCCCCTCACTTCCACTCACACATCAAATTCATCTCTTCTCCCTTTTAAAGACACATGAGAATTCAAGGAATCTTTTCTAGTTTAAAGTTTTTAGGCGTTTTATATTGTCCTAAACCCAGAAAAGGTACATCCTAAGAGCAGTTCTTTCTTCTCTCTCTTTATTTTTCTTGCTTTAGAATAAGTATATTTAGGTTTTATTTTGATGCTTAGAAGCATTTTTTAGGATTATTATGAATTGTTCTAACACCTTATTTGTTTTGCAAGATGCATAAGTGTGTCCGCTTTCCCTTCCTTATTTAGAATCATGTTAGGAGTTTATTTTCTTTGCGACTACTTAGAATCATACTTAGGAGCACATGTCTAGAATCATGCTTAAGAGTACACGATTAGTATCATGCTTGGAATTGAACTTAAAGATTTTGTTGAACCATGCTAGGAAATAACATAGAATAGACAAGAATTGCCTAGATTGATTGAAATTGCCATGATTATCTTGATTGATTGATTGAGTTGGGCTAAAATAGCCATGTTTTTTGTTATGATTGATTGACTTAGGCTAGAAATGCCATGCTAGGCTAGAATTGCCATGTTTAGAATTATAATCAAATGTTAGAGTATCAATAGGTAGAATTACCATGATAAGAATTATCAAATATAGGTCAAAGTGCTATGATTTATGTTTATGGAATTAATTAGAATTTTAATTGATTGATATGAATTAATGTATGAATATACCATGAAGTGATAATGGACTCATATTGATGGTGAGACACCATTACTTATAATGATAATTGAATGCATGAATATAGATGTAGGGGCTTGATAAACATTAAATAAACTCACATATGAAAGTAAGGAATTCTTTATGTATCGAGTCTCGAATTGATTGTTTATATTTGGTATTTTAATATATGATTTACATAAATGAATTATTTGAAGTACTAGAAGTAGTTTATTTTTATTGTTATAATCTTATTCCCTACTCCCCATTTTTGAAAAGCAATGTAACTCTATTCTCCTCCCTCTTTCTTTATATGAATATACAATTGGTTTAGTTGAATATACCTCACGTCTTAATGAAGATAAAAATAGAAATGTGTGCATAAAAGGAACCACTTAAGTGAACTGTATAACAACATGAGTTGTTCTTATTTAGTATACCCTAGTGAAGGTTAGATTTTGATTCAAGCGAGGCGAATGGCTTGTATCTAACTTCCTAAACTCATATTCGAAGGGATGAGGGTAGTTTAGGTTCTGAAGCGAGGATCGGATTGCCCTTATTCATTCCCAATTGAAGCATTAGGCGATGACTCCATTTCTCCAAATGTGCCCATAGCTCGTTTGTTTTCCCTTAAGTCTCAAAAGAGATTTTGACACAGTGTCGTGGTCGCAAATGCTTTGGTAGGATGAAAGCTCCGTTTATAATTGTGACCATTCATGCTTCCTCAACCATTGCACTCGTTGCTTTAAGTGTGAAGGTTGGAGAAATACCATATATGGGAGGTTTTCATGTAACCATGATAGATAAAGTCAGTCCTATCATTGCTAGAACAATGAAGAAACAAGGATACTTTTCAGGAACTAGGCTTGGAAAGAATGGAAACGGTTTGTCATCCTTTCCAGATTTCAAAATCTAAACTTCTAAAATAGGGCTGGGCTATGTGCCTGATAAAGATGGGGGAGACTTTGAGCCTAGTACGGGAGGGTTCATCAAGTTTGTCAAAGCTCAAAATACTAGGTATTTGGGAGCTACTGAACCATAGGTTTACGAGGGAATGTTAAACCCATTTCCAAGATTTTCAAGGACATACTCCAAAGGTATGACTTGGCTAAGCAGATTGAGAAGATGAAGATCAAGGAGGAGAAGCCTCAAGATCAAGCACTGCTAATGGACTTGCCTATCGACCTTGCTGCCTTCATCGAAGAAAGGATCAGCAATGTCTATTATGATGATGTATTTGTTCCTGATTTCTTTAAAGAAGGCGACATTGCATATGTTTCCAAGTTTAATGCAATGAAAAATCAATTTGCTTACTTGTGTGATGTTTTTCCTAATGTAACTGTACATGATAATTTTCATTTTACAAGCATATTTGACATCAAACCATTCAAACTCGTGACATTAATCTTGGTACAATTAAAAAATCCAAGAACATATGCATTTCACTTAATACAACTCCTAAAGAGAATGAGACAATTGAAAAATTAGTAAAGAAACATGAAGAAGTCTTCGCCTGGTCTTATGATGACATGCCTAGAATCGATAGAAATATCACTAAGCATACGATTCCAACATATCTGCACATGAAGTTGGTTAAGTAGAAGCTAAGGAGGTTAAGACTACAATGAGCTCAAAAGATCAAGGAAGAAGTCTCCAAATAGATTGAAGCCAAGTTTCTGGATGTGGTGAAGTATCTAGAGTGGTTAGCCAACATTGTGCCAATGCCCAACAAGGGTGGAAGGGTCTGAATGTGTGTTGATTACCAAGACTTGAACAACTCCTCACCAAAGGATGACTTTCCTTTGCCTTACATTAATACGCTAATGGACAGTGTTGTTGCCAGTGTGATGTTCTCCTCTGTAGATGGATTTTTTTGTTACAACCAGATAATGATAGCCAATTAGGACAAGATGAAAATAACCTTTATTACGGAGTGGGGAACCTACTTTCACAAGTTGATGCTATTCAGATTGAACAATACAGAGGTGACTTACCAATGAATGGCAACGGTTCTATTTCATGATATAATGCACAAGGAGATAGAAGTTTATGTAGATGACATGATAAAAAAATCTAAGACTTGAGATGATCATTTTGAAGCTTTAGACAGGTTTCTAGAAAGGGTGACGAAGTAGTAGCTATAGCTAAATCCAAAGAAGTGTATTTTTAGAGTCACCTTAGGGAAGCTGTTGGAATTCGTAGTCGGCAAGTAAGGGGATAGAGGTAGATTCAGCCAAGGTTAAGGTGATTACGGAGATGCCATGAATCCGATCGATAATGATGAACCATGGGACTTGGATTTTTCATATGGACATCTGGGGGGAATCTCCGTAGTAGGATAAGGGTTCTTTGACAAAGCTGTCAATAGAAATGGTGTCAAAATAGGGGTTATTCTGGTGTCACCAACTAAAGAAGTCGCTCCCTTCGCTAAGAAACTGGAGTTCAAAGTCACCAATAACATGGCTGAATATGAAACTTGTGCCTATGGGTTAGAAATCATGACTACGATGGGCATTGACGAAATGAAAATGTTGGGAGACTCGAAGCTAGTCATCTCTCAAGCCAATTAAGATTAGGATCTAAAGGAAGGAAGACTCAAACCGTACCTCGAGCACATTAAAAGGTTGATTGGGATGTTTAAGTAGTGTACCTTCACCCATATTCTTGGAAATAAGAATCAAATAGTTAACACTTTAGTTTCTTTGGCATCAGTTTAGGTGAGTAATTAAGAGCTACTGGTAAGGCCAATAATGATATCATAAGTGTGGGGTCCTTGCTATATGGAGCTACATGTAACAAAAGCTGAAATAGATGGGAAGCCATAGTTCTATGACTTGAAGAGATACTTAAAAGATAGAATTCTGCCAAATGAGGCCAATGAGAAAGACAAGGCTGTACTACGAACATTGGCCCAACAATTTTCTTGTTATCAAGGAGCGATGTATAAGAGAATACCTAAGGGGATGCAATTGAGACATGTTGATGAAAAAGATGCCAGAAGGCTCATGGAGGAAATCCATAGTGGCGTATGTGGGCCACATATGAATGGGCTAATGGTTGCTAGGAAGATAATGAGGTAAAGCTTTTACTGGCTTACTATGGAGACAGATTATGTCCAATTTGTGAAGAGGTGTCACCAGTGTTAGATCGATTGAAATTTGATTCACCAAGCACCTTTGAAGCTACAAGGAATGACAACACTATAGCCCTTTTATGCATAGGGCATTGACATTATAGGCAAGATAAGGTTGTCAACCTCTATGGGCATTGATATATGTG
The DNA here is from genome assembly GCA_013180625.2 of Boswellia sacra. Taxonomy (NCBI): domain Eukaryota; kingdom Viridiplantae; phylum Streptophyta; class Magnoliopsida; order Sapindales; family Burseraceae; genus Boswellia; species Boswellia sacra. The sequence continues at coordinate 6,993 of SNVD02004711.1, read as the reverse complement.
GTGGTGATTGACTACTTCACGAAGTGGATAGAAGCCAAGTCTTACAGTAAATTGGGGGCAAAGTAGATGGCAAAGTTCATTGAGAAGAATATCATATGCAGATTTGGAGTGCCACATCACGTCGCAACTGAGAATGGGGTTCCTTTCTCGGCTGAGACCAAAGCCTTATTTGAGAAATATGAGATTGAATATCATAAGTCATCTCCATATCGGCTACAAGCAAATGGAGTAGTAGAAGCTGCCAATAAGAACATCAGGAAGATGTTGACTAAGATGGTACAGAAATATAAACATTGGGTTGAGAAGCTATTATTTGTGTTCTGGGGTTTTAAAATGACACCTAGGAGTTTGACGGGCATGACACCCTACTTGTTAGTGTGTATGGTTCAGAAGCAGTCCTACCAATTGAGATAGAAATGAAATCAACGAGGGTTCTGATGGAAGCAAAAATTTCTGAGGGGAAGTAAATTCACAATAAATGTGAATAGTTGGCCTTGATTGATGAGAAAAGAATGAAGGCAAGAAATCACATGCAGTTGCACCACAAGCGGGTTGCTCAAGCCTTTAACAAGAGAATAAGGGCAAGGAAATTCAAAGAAGAGGAATTGGTTCTTAAATGAGCTAGGCTAATAGTGTTTGATCCGATAGGGAAGTTCAAGCCTAACTGGGAGGGCCTATTCATTATGAGAAGCTCATGTCTAATGAAGCCATCATTTTATCAGACATTGAAGGGAATGAGTTCACTAAGCCTATCAACATGGACAGGCTAAAGAAATACTATATGCTAAAAAAAAAGAGAAAAAAAAGTGTGAGTGAAAATTAATTAGAAAATAGAACTGGCTGATTAATGGCATGAGTTATCTTATTGTGCACATATTGTTTCAGTCCTTGGAGATTGTTTGCTCATTATCCAGATAGAAGGATTCTTGGCCACATCGTACTATCGAGAGGATTCTGTTCCATGATCCTAACTTGGAGATGAGCGAATGGTACAAGGATTGGATGCCTCTTTAGGCTTCTATTCTTGATCCTGTTATTCGAGCCATACAGTGCTGTGAGAAATATGGCGAGCCTATTTTTTGTCCAGCGAAGAGGCAAAGATGACGTTGATAGTTTCATTGTTAGCTTAGATGTTAGATGCTTTTATTAATGAAATAAAATTGTTTGGAAACAAATATGCATTTGAAATGTCTTTTCATATTGCACAATAACTAAAGGAAAGCATCTAACATCTAAGCTAACAATGAAACTATCAACGTCATCTGTGCCTCTTCGCTGGACAACAAATAGGCTCGCCATATTTCTCACGGCATTGTATGGCGAATAGCAGGATCAAGAATAGAAGCCTAAAGAGGCATCCAATCCTTGTACCATTCGTTCATCTCAAAGTTAGGATCATGGAACAGAATCCTCTCGATAGTACGATGCGGCCAAGAATCCTTCTCTCTAGATAATGAGCAAACAATCTCCCAGGACTCAAAGCAGTTTATGAGTCCATGATCCTCTGCTTAAGTCCATATTGTTGATGTGGTCTAGCAGGATCATAGAATGAACTATGGGGTGAAACTTGCCAAAGGCACACATGCAATATAGGTATCGACTGTCGCGTGCTCTAGCCTACACTATGGATAGTGCCAATGGATCTGAGCATCTGGAATGACTCAAAGCTGTTGCTATTCCAGCAGATTCTTTAGTGCAAGTTGTGCCTCCTAAGGCTGCTACAGTTTTGAGCGCAGAGTCAGTTTCAGATTTTGACTCTCTATCTCTTTTTGTGACCGACCAAGGTAAGCTTTTAAGTACTATCCATTGTTCAACCAATCGCGAGGCATTTGCTTCGTCAGGGCGGATAAACACAGGACAACCTCTTGAGACTTCTCCCTCCCGTTTTGAGCCTTTGAATAGGCTAAGTGATGAGGATCAATATGATAGGATTTGATACATTCGAAACTAGCAAGTATACTAGTCGCACAAGTAATAAAGTGATGAGTAAGATATCGTTTCTACGAGGATTGATTCTAATTAAATTTGTTATTCGAAAGCAAAAACAGAGTAAATGGGGGGTTTTGTTGATTGATTAACTAAGTGAAATAATAATGCAAACGAAGAATAACAAAACAGAAAGTTAATTCGAATGAAAAATCAATGAGAGAAAGCTGGTTAAGGGATCCTTCTCTACCATAAGATATGGATTTACGAATTAATTGTAGAATTGTCATCCAATTACAGCATTGAAGTTATCAACCGTAGATAACAACAAGCTCTGTTATCCCAATCTTTCCTTACTTTGTTGTTAAATAAAACAAGCTCTTTATTTAATCTCTATCCATTAAACAACCTAGAACAAGCTCTCTGAGTTTAATTCAATGGATGCATTATGATAAGAAAGATAGGTTGATCTAAGCAATAAACACACAAGCTCGGATTATTTAACTTAGGTTATATTCTCCAATTGCAATCTCTGATCACAATTTTGCTACTAATGATTAGAAATTCAAGACAATTACGGATCAAGATTTCTAGTCTAGCAATAGACAACAACCAGATTATATTCAGTTGGCCACTCAAATACAATCAGCAAGCAATCATAAGCATTAAATATGGGAGAATACAAGCAACTTCAATTAGAGAATTGGATAACAATTCCTTACACAATCAACTTACAAAAACCATATCAGGGGCTTTGAAATCACCCTCAACCAATTCAGATTCAGTTACACATGTTTAAGAACGTGGTAAATACAATACAACATGGAGACATTCCAGAAAATGAAAGGGAAGGGAAAAACTTAGCAAATTTGATGTAATTCTCTTTGGATTGTAGTTCTTCCTCTTTCCAAGCTTCCTTTCTCCTTCAAGAACTCCAAGAGATGAAAGAATTCCAGAGCTGCAGCCTCCACCACGTTCTCCCCTCTTCAAGTTATCAAAATAAAACCCTAAAATGTGTTTAAATACTCTGCTACAGTAACGTGCTACAGTGTCCGTATTATACATGCTACAGTGATGTGTGGAATTACATTTCTACACTTCTCACACTGTTTTGATTACAACTTTCGGTACACTGAATGGATTCATAAACCGTAAATTTCTCCAAAAAGTAGACTTCGAGAGCTTTTCAACGGTATATGATATGTCATCGGGTTCATTGTATATCAATACAATTAAATCCGAGAAGATGGTTGACTAGCAGAGGTGAAAATGAAGGGTTTTACTCCATTTTTGTGCAAGTTGCTCCAAAACTCCTACAAACATCAAAACCACACAAAAACATAAAAATACCAAGGAATATAGCAAAGAAACATGGACGAATTGATATGAAAATGATATATAAATGGACACTTATCAGGATTGATCATACTCATACGGACACCCCAGCTACCCCGGTGATGAACACTTAAATATGCATGTTTAATAAGAGTTTAGTTCATTATATTGCATTAATAGTGTCATTAAATTCCTCAACTTAAGCATATTTGTAGCATTTGCATCTTTGGAATTAATTCCTCTTAATTTTGGTTTTGTTACAGGTTCGGTAAAATGGGCATAACTCTCTATTTATAGATCAGAATGGTGCAATTCTTAATGTTTTGGAAAGCTGATTCAATTGTCTACAAGATTGCATTTCACAAGCATCATCAAATTCGGGCTCTTAGTGGACCAAAATTGGGCTTGAAGTGAACCCATCTACAGTCTCGGCCCAGTCTGACCAGGCCTCAGTATTTGGACCGTATCTCTCAAAATACGTATCCAAATTGTGCAAATCAATATGTTCTAGAAAGCTGAGAGAAATATCTACAACTTTCATGAAGACATGTGATTAAAATTCACAACATTTCGATGTCAAAATTGATGGTCAAAGTCGGTGCCTAATGATCCCAATTGTCAAAGATATTTACAACTAATATTTGACAATTATGCCCTTGTAATTTGACAAGTTTGCCCCTGGATGTATCTATAAATAGAGGTGCCTTGTGACCCATTAGGGCATCTTGGCCTTGGCTGGAACATTTTGGCTTTGGCTAGGATCTTGTATTGTGTTTTGTGTGTTTATGTTATTAATGAATTTCCTTTTTCTTGCATTTTATTTTCTTTCTATTATAATGTTCTTCTAATTTCTCTTTTGCTAAGGTGAAAGGGTGAAACCCTTGATATGAGAATAAGGATTCTCTAACCCTTAATATGTGCTTAATAATCTTAATCTTATAATGTTTATTCAATATGATTTATATTTAATTTCTTAATCAATCTTGACACCACTCGTAAAGTGGAGGTCTTGATCCATTGTCGACAATCCTTGGCACATCAAATGCTTGGATCCTTTCTAGATGATGTATGGTTCTTCCTTACCGACACGAATCTAGTTAGGAACCTTGATTTGTTGTAGACATATGGTGATTGGCACATTGGATGCTTGAACCCATTTACAAGAAGTGGTATAAATATTGGTAATGAAACAAATATAATTCATATAACTAAAATGGGTTAATTATCCTTATTTGAAATATCAAGGGCGGATCCCCTAACCTTAGCCTTCATTGTTATTGTGTTAATTCCTCTTGTATTTTAATTATTCTATTGTTTATGAACTTTTTATTTTATTTACTATGGTAGGTTCTACCACCTTATGAAATTGTTCTTTAATTTACTATGGTTGGTTATACCACCTATTTCCATGGATGGTTTTACCTCCTCTTGCTTTTTGTTTTGTATTTGAATGGTCGGTAATACCACCTACCATCTTACATATTGTTGATATTATCTTGTCATCTCTTTGAATCATCCATATCATATTTGCTTACTTATATTTGTAACGCTTAAATTCCCTTCCTCGTGGATCGACCTCGGTCTCACCGGGATTATTACTTCGACACTCCTATACTTGGGAGACAATCCTTTTTCGGATGTGTCAAGTTTTTGGCGCCGTTGCCGGGGAAGGTAAAATTTGGCGTACAAAATTGTAAGTATTTTCTTTTCCCATTTCTATTTTTATTTTTCTTGCATACGTTCATTTCTTCTCTCCCCATTTCTATTTTTTATTTTTTCTTGCATGTGCTCATCTTTTCTTTCTCTTTGCATTAGTTGGTAGAATTTTTTGTAGCCACTCATCTTCTTTGGAAAACATTCTCATACCCAACCAAGGACATTAATGGATTACATAAGAACTCATGCACAATCATGCATAGTCTTCCCTCATGATGCAAAATATTTTAACCATGAATCGGATTTCATTCAATTCTTACCCCACTTTCATGGCCTAGATGTTGAAAACCCATTTTTGCATTTGAGAGAATTTAAAGATTTTTGTAATATCTATTGTGACCTAAATTGTAGCATAAACATCTTTAGATTAAAGCTTTTTCCTTTTTCTTTAAAAGATAAGGCTAAAACATGGCTACAAAATCTTAGGTCAGGATCCATTAGTTCATGGGATGAAATGCAACAACAATTTTTGAAAAAATTCTTTCCTCCTTATAGAACAAATTCTCTCATAGGGCAAATCATCAATTTCACTCAAAAACAAGGAGAGACCTTTTACCAATGTTGGGATAGGTATAAAGCAATGCTTAATACTTGTCCTCCCATGGGTTTGAAACTTGGAGAATAGTTGCCACACTTCTATGAAGGGTTAACACCTCAAGATAGGCAACTAGTATAATTAATGTGTAATGGAAAATTTAAAGAAAAAGACCCTGAGGAAGCACTTGACTTCCTAGATTCCTTGGCAGAAAAGGCACAAAATTGGGACACTGCTGGCACCTATGAGGTACCAGGCAAGGCCCCAACCTCGACATCCAATAGAGGCATTTACAACCTTAGGGAAGACCATGACCTTCAAGCCAAATTTGCATCCTAGCTAGAAAAGTCGAGGCTTTAGAGATGAAAAAGAGTGGTCAATTGAAATCTATTCAAGAAAATGTCTGTAACATCTGTGATGACAATGACCAATCTACTGATGATTGCCCAACTTTGCCTGCCTTTAGGGAATGTCTCCATAAGAAGCCATGCCTAAACACTTTCAAAAGGGCCAATCCAATCCATTTCACACACCTACAATCCCGGTTGGAGAAATCATCCAAATTTTAGTTGAAAAAATGACAATCATGCACAATCTTCACAAGTCCCTTTTCAAACACAACAAATTTTTCAAAATTCTCATGATCATGCATATGCTCCTCCTCCTAGGAATGACTTTGAAGAAACATTTCATTCATTCATTACAAAGCAAGAGACTTTCAATAGTCAAACTGCTCAAACATTAGCAAATTTGTCAGAAACTCTTACAAAATTTGCATCTATATTTAGCATCCAAGAGAAGGGAAAATTTCCTTCTCAAACATTGCAAAACCCCAAAGATCAATCTAACTCAAATGCAGGGAGTTCAAATAACCCTTATTTTGACCAAGCTAAATCAGTCATGACCCTTCGCAATGGTAAGGTTGTTGAAAAACATATTCCTAACCTTTGTGAGAAAGAAGAAGAATCGATCTCTAAAGGGCAAGAAGGGGTTGCCAACCCAACACCTAGCGAAGAAGAAACCAAATCCTCATCTGTGCCTCCATTTCCTCAAGCATTAGCTACACCAAAGAAGCCAACTCACAATTCTAAAATCTTTGAAATTTTCAAACAGGTAAAGGTCAACATTCCCTTGCTTGATGTGATCAAACAGGTACCTTCTTATGCATAATTTTTGAAAGACTTGTGCACTGTGAAAAGAAAATTGAATGTGAAAAAGAAGGCCTTCCTAGCTGAGCAAGTAAGTGTCATTCTTCAAAATAATAATACAGTGAAATATAAGGATCCAGGTTGTCCTACAATTTCATGTGTTATTGGAGACATAAAATTGAACAAGCTTTACTTGATCTTGGTGCTAGTGTGAATTTGCTTCCATATTCGGTTTTTCAAAAACTCAATCTAGGTGAGTTAAAACCGACTTCTGTGACTCTTTTGCTTGCTGATAGATCAATTAAAGTACCAAGAGGAATAGTAAAAGATGTA
>SNVD02004709.1:0-20327 GCA_013180625.2 Boswellia sacra | reverse complement strand
TTGACTAAACTTGATCCCTAGTTACCCCTTTGAGCCTCTGTAAACCTTTTTCTTTGTTAACTCACTAAAAGATTTCCTAACCTTAATTGAATTTGTTCCAAACAGTTTATCCCTTACCTATGAGCATGTAAATCATTCGCAATTACATTTTGAGATATGTTCTGGTTTTGGGAAGTTAGAGGAGGTTGGATTATGCCATGAGCAATGCAAGTGAGTTTATTATGTTTGTAAAAAAAAAAAAAGAGAAAAAAACTCTGTACTTATCTTCCACGTACTTAAACATTGAGGACAATGTATTGTTTAAGTGTGGGGGAGTGGAATTGCAGTTAAAAAAAAAGAAAAAAAAAAGAAAACAAAGAGTTCTATACCCTTGGGCGTTCTTAAAAAGAATGAAACAACAAAGTGTGGGGGTGTAGTTTCTTTTGCTTCTACAAAAAAAAAAAGAAAAAAGATAAAAGAAAAAAAAAGAGTTGAGTTCCCTGGGGTTTGTGGGTCTGTCTGAATAAGTTTGGGAGAGTCATTTGATGAATAAGAATGAAATTTTTTATGTCATGGGCTTGAGCTCCACATAATATTGAATGATTTTATGTGTTTGTGGGTGATTTGAGCCTAATTATTATCCTTTATCATACCTTCACCCAAGCCAAACGTTACAAGCTTAATAAAGTCCTACTTGATCCTTGCTGTTGTGCATGTCTACATTAGTGGAGAGTGACTTGAAAAGCAAGCCTATGGAGTTCATTTATACACACATCTTCAATATTAAATATGATTCATTTTTATACATAAACTCATCCGGGTTACAAGTGATTAGTTGAGAATGGCTCTACACACACACACTTGAGGAATTGAAGTGAAGCGAAACTAATTTTTGAGATAAAATTCTTGATCAAGTGCATTATTTTGAAGTATTCCTTGGGTTATAATTAAGTACAATCTTTGAGGCCTATTTGCAAGTTGAAGCATTGGTGTGTTTTAATTATGTACAATCTTTGAGGCCGATTGCAAGTTGAAGCATTGATGGAGTTTGTTTATTTGGATAAAATCAAGGAGAGTGCAATAATGACCACCTTGGATGTAAAATTCTATAAATCACTTCTAAATAATAACGCTTTAATTGCTAGGGACTAGCAATAAGCTAGTTGGGGGGTGTGATGAACACTTAAATATGCATGTTTAATAAGAGTTTAGTTCATCATATTGTATTAATCGTGTCATTAAATTCCTCAACTTAAGCATATTTGTAGCATTTGCATCTTTGGAATTAATTTCTCTTAATTTTGGTTTTGTTACAGGTTCGGTAAAATGGACATAACTCTCTATTTATAGATCAAAATGGTGCAATTCTTAATGTTTTGGAAATCTGATTTAATTGTCTACAAGATTGCATTTCACAAGCATCATCAAATTCGGGCTCTTAGTGGACCAAAATTGGGCTGGAAGTGAACCCATCTACAGTCTCGGCCCAGTCTGACCAGGCCTCAGTATTTGGACCGTATCTCTCAAAATACGTATCCAAATTGTGAAAATCAATATGTTGTAGAAAGCTGAGAGAAATATCTACAACTTTGATGAAGATATGTGATTAAAATTCACAACATTTCGATGTCAAAATTGATGGTCAAAGTCGGTGCCTAATGATCCCAATTGTCAAAGATATTTACAACTAATATTTGACAATTATGCCCTTGTAATTTGACAAGTTTGCCCTGGATGTATCTATAAATAGAGGTGCCTTGTGACCCATTAGGGCATCTTGGCCTTGGCTGGAACATTTTGGCTTTGGCTAGGATCGTGTATTGTGTTTTGTGTGTTTATGTTATTAATGAATTTCCTTTTTCTTGCATTTTATTTTCTTTCTATTATAATGGTCTTCTATTTTCTCTTTTGCTAAGGTGAAAGGGTGAAACCCTTGATATGAGAATAAGGATTCTCTAACCCTTAATATGTCTTAATAATCTTAATCTTATAATGTTTATTCAATATGATTTATATTTAATTTCTTAATCAATCTTGACACCACTCGTAAAGTGGAGGTATTGATCCATTATCGACAATCCTTGGCACATCAAATGCTTGGATCCTTTCTAGATGATGTATGGTTCTTCCTTACCGACACGAATCTAGTTAGGAACCTTGATTTGTTGTAGACATATGGTGATTGACACATTGGATGCTTGAACCCATTTACAAGAAGTGGTATAAATGTTGGTAATGAAACAAATATAATTCATATAAATAAAATGGGCTAATTATCCTTATTTGAAATATCAAAGGCGGATCCCCTAACCTTAGCTTTCATTATTATTGTGTTAATTTCTCTTGTGTTATTCTCATTTATTGTTTAAGAACTTGTTCTTTACTCATATTGGTTGATATCCTCTTGCTATCTCTTTGAATCATCCATATTATATTTGCTTAGTTTATAATTTGTAACGCTTAAATCTCCTTCCTCGTGGATCGATCTCGGTCTCACCGGGTTTATTACTTCGACACTCCTATACTTGGGAGGTAATCCTTTTTCGGATGTGTCAAGTTTTTGGAGCCGTTGCCGGGGAGGGTAAAAATTGGCGTGCAAAATTGTAAGTGTTCTCTTTTTTTCATCTTAGATCTTAATTTCTTGTCTGTTCATCTTTTCTTCTGTTTCGGTCTCTCTTCCTTGCATGAAAATTTGGTCACGAACATCTAGTGGTAGACTTGTTAGAAAAACATCATCTTCCTTAGAAAACATGGCCGAAAATCATGAGGAAATATTCACGGATGAAGGGGACAACCGTTCGCAACAAAATGATCAAAACCAACGAAGGAACCTCAAAGACTAACATGAATCGGTAAGGGATAGTGCCACCATCTTGTGTAGTTTCTCTCCAGATTCAATCCATTTCAATTTCAAACCAAGTTTTGTTCGACTTCTACCCACTTTTCATGGCCTTGACATGGAGAACCCATATTCGCACTTGAAACTCTTTGAAGAGGTATGTAGCTCCTACACTGACCCCAAATTGTAGCATAAACACCATTAGATTAAAGCTTTTTCCTTTTTCTTTAAAAGATAAAGCTAGAACATGGCTACAAAATTTGAGGTCGAATTCCATCAGTTCATGGGATGAGATGAAACAACAATTTTTGAAAAAATTTTTCCCTACCCATAGAACAAATTCTCTTAAAAGGCACAATATTTCTGATTTCTCTCAGAAAACAAGGGGAAACCCTTTACCAATGTGGGAAGCATATAAGGAATTACGTTAATACCCTGTTCCTCACATGGTTCGAAACTTGGAGAATAGTGCACACTTCTAGAAGGGGTTAAAACCTCAGGATAGGCAAACTAGTAGAATTAATGTGTAGAGGAGAATTAAAGAAAAGACCCTGAGGAAGCACTTGACTTCCTAGATTCCTTGGCAGAAAAGGCACAAAATTGGGACACTGCTGGCACCTATGAGACACCAAGCAAGGCCCCAACCTCGACATCCAATAGAGGTATTTACAACCTTAGGGAAGACCATGACCTTCAAGCCAAATCTGCATCCCTAGCTAGAAAAGTCGAGGCTTTAGAGATGAAAAAGAGTGGTCAATTTAAATCTATTCAAGAAACTGTCTGTAACATTTGTGATGACAATGACCATTCTACTGATGATTGCCCAACTTTGCCTGCTTTTAGGGAATGTCTCCATGAAGAAGCCAATGCCTTAAACACTTTCAAAAGGCCAAATCACAATCCATATTCACAAACCTACAATCCTGGTTGGAGAAATCATCCAAATTTTAGCTGGAAAAATGACAATCATGCACAATCTTCACAAGTCCCTTTTCAAACACGACAAAATTTTCAAAATTCTCATGATCATGCATATGCTCCTTCTCCTAGGAATGACTTGGAAGAAACATTGCATTCATTCATTACAAAGCAAGAGACTTTCAATAGTCAAACTACTCAAACACTAGCAAATTTGTCAGAAACTCTTGCAAAATTTGCATCTACATGTAGCATCCAAGAGAAAGGAAAAATTCCTTCTCAAACATTGCAAAACCCCAAAGATCAATCTAACTCAAATGCAGGGAGTTCAAATAACCATTATTTTGACCAAGCTAAGTCAGTCATGACCCTTCGCAATGGTAAGGTTGTTGAAAAACATATTCCTATCCTTGTGAGAAACGAAGTAAGAATCGATCCTAAAAAAGACAGGAAGAGGCATGAAACAACAACTAGGCGAAGAGAAACCAAATCCTCATCTGTGCCTCCATTTCCTCAAGCATTAGCCACACAAAAGAAGCAAACTCACAATTCTGAAATCTTTGAAGTTTTCAAACAGGTAAAGGTCAACATTCCCTTGCTTGATGTGATCAAATAGGTACCTTCTTATGCAAAATTTTTGAAAGACTTGTGCACTGTAAAAAGAAAACTAAATGTGAAAAAGAAGGCCTTTTTAGCCGAGCAAGTAAGTGCTATTCTTCAAAATAATAATACAGTGAAATATAAGGATCCAGGTTGTCCTACAATTTCATGTTTTATTGGAGAGCATAAAATTGAACAAGCTTTACTTGATCTTGGTGCTAGTGTGAATTTGCTTCCATATTCGGTTTTTCAAAACCTCAATCTAGGTGAGTTAAAACCGACTTCTGTGACTCTTTTGCTTGCTGATAGATCAATTAAAGTACCAAGAGGAGTAGTAGAAGATGTGTTAGTACAAGTCGATAAATTCATTTACCCAGTGGATTTTATTGTCTTGGACACACAACCAGTGGAAGTATGTAATTCAATTCCTGTCATTTTAGGGCGTCCATTTCTAGCTACCTCTAATGCTTTGATTAATTGCAGGAATGGAGTCATGAAGCTATCTTTTGGGAACATGACATTGGAACTAAATGTTTTCAATACGTGCAAACAACCACATGAAGAAGAAGATGAAATTGAGGAGGCTAATATGATCGAATCTATTGTGGAAGATCACATCCAAAAAGGGAGTTCTTCTGACCCTTTGGAAACTTGTTTAGTAAATTCGTTAGAATCAAGTATGGAACTAGAACATGATCTTTCTAATATTTGTTCTTTACTGGATTGTGCACAGGTGTTGGAAAAAGGCTCAAAATCAAGATTTGAAGAATTGGGGCAGATGAATGAAAGCAAGGAAGATGAAGCTTCCAAGCTAGAATTGAAGCCCTTACCTGAAGGACTGAAATATGCATATCTTGGGGAGAATCAGACATATCCGGTGGTAATTTCTTCATCCTCCACATGCGAGCAACAAGGTAAGTTGATAGAAGTGCTTAAAAGGCATAAAAATGCAATTGGGTGGACTTTAAAAGATAAAAAGGCATTAACCCTTTAATTTGCACACATAGAATACATTTAGAGGAAAATGCCAAAACATCTCAACAACCTCAAAGGAGATTAAATCCACACATGAAAGAGGTCATCAGGGCTGAAGTTCTCAAACTACTGATGTGGGAATTATCTATCCTATTTCTGATAGTAAGTGGGTAAGCCCTACACAAGTAGTACCTAAAAAATCTGGCATTACAGTTGTTAAAAATGAAAAGGGGTGAATTATTGCCAACTCGTGTCTCATCTAGTTGGAGGATGTGCATTGATTATAGAAAATTAAATGCTGTCACTAGAAAAGACCATCTTGCCTTACCCTTCCTTGACCAAATTCTTGAAAGAGTAGCAGGAAACCCCTACTACTGCTTTCTTGATGGATACTCAGACTACTATCAAATTCCCATTGCACTTGAAGACCAAGAAAAGACCACATTCACGTGCCCCTTTGGCACTTTTGCATTTAGAGAATGCCTTTTGGACTTTGTAATGCTCCAGCTATTTTTCAAAGATGCATGCTAAGCATTTTTAGTGATATGGTCGAGCATTGTTTAGAAGTTTTCATGGATGATCTAACTATCTTTGGAAACTCTTTTGATAATTGTCTTGAAAATTTAGAAAAAGTCCTAAAAAGGTGTGTAGAAAAAAGGTCTTATTTTGAATTGGGAAAAATGTCAATTTATATGGTCACTTCAGGAATTGTTTTTGGTCATGTGGTGTCTTCTAAAGGAATTGAAGTGGATAAAGCAAAAGTGGAATTAATTTCCCATTTGCCTCCACTAAAAACAGTTAAAGAGGTTCGTTCATTTTTAGGGCATGCTGGATTTTATAAGAGTTTCATAAGAAATTTCAGTGCTATATCTAAACCTCTTTGTAACCTCTTAATAAAAGATACTTCCTTTGAATGGACTCAAGAATGTCAAAATGCCTTTTGATACATTAATTGAACTTTTAACAACTGCTCCAATTATGCAATCTCCTGATTGGTCCTTGCCTTTTGAATTGATGTGTGATGCCTGTTGTTTGTGAAAGTGACTATGCCGTTGGTGCTGTCTTAGACAGAGAAAAGAAGTAAGCCTTATGTAATATCTATGCAAGTGACTTTAATGATGCACAAATGATTAAACAATAACTGAGAAAGAACTACTTGCAGTAGTATTTGCTTGGACAAATTTCCGATTCTTATTTATTGCTCTCAACATTGTTTACACTGACCATGCAGCTGTGAGATATTTAATGTCTAAACAGGATGCAAAACCTAGATTGATACGGTGGATCTTATTGCTCCAAGAATTCAACATCACAATAAAGGATAAGAAAGGAGCCGAAAATGTCGTTGCTTATCATCTTTCAAGACTAACGACAGAGACATTAATTGAAACTTCACCTATCAATGATTCTTTTCCTGATGAATTTTTAATTTCTGTTGCTACTGTACCTTGGTTTGCTAACATTGTAAATTTTCTTGCGACAGGGAAAATGCCACCTCATTGTAATGCTCAAGACAAAAGAAAATTTTTAACCGAGGTGAAAAATTTTTACTGGGATGACCCATATCTGTTCAAATATTGTCCAGACCAAATAATGAGAAGATGCATACCCGACAATGAGGTAAGTAGTGTCATTAACTTTTGTCATTCTGAAGCATGTGGAGGACTTTTTCATCTAGAAAAACAGCTGCTAAGATCTTACAATGTGGATTTTATTGGCCCACCTTATTTAAAGATGCACATGCATTTTGCAAAACGTGTGAAAATTGTCAAAAATTGGGATCTATTTCAAAAAGAAACATGATGCCTTTAAATCCCATTTTTGTTGTTGAAATCTTTGATTGTTGGGGTATTGATTTTATGGGACCCTTTCCAGCGTCATTTGGTTTTGTGTATATCCTTGTTGCAGTGGACTATGTTTCAAAATGGGTCGAGGCAATTCCATATCGAAACAATGATCACAAAACAGTTGTCAAATTCTTGAAGGAGAATATCTTGAGTAGATTTGGAATTCCTCGAGCCATTATTGGTGATGGGGGTACACATTTTTGTAACAAACCATTTGAAACTTTAATGAAGAAATATGGAATAACCCATAAAATTTCTACACCTTATCACCCACAAACAAGTGGACAAGTTGAATTAGCTAATAGGTAGATAAAACAGATCTTAGAAAAAACGGTTAACCCAAATCGTAAAGATTGGTCTTTAAGACTTAATGATGCACTCTGGGCTTACCGAACTGCTTTCAAAACATCATTGGGACTGTCTCCTTATAGATTAGTTTATGGAAAACCTTGTCACTTGCCAGTGGAAATTGAACATAAAGCTTATTGGGCCATTAATAATTCAACACAAATTTGAATGATGCTTTGCAAGTTCGTAGACCAAAAAAAAACAAAAAACTCCAACTAGGACTTGAAGAAATCAGGAATGAGGCTTATGAAAATTCTAAAATCTACAAAGAAAAAATGAAGGTTTTTCATGACAAATTTATTGTTAGAAAATCTTTTGACCTTCACAAAAAGTTCTTTTGTATGATTCAAGGTTGCATTTATTTCCTGGTAAACTTCGGTCACGTTGGACTGGGCCTTTCATTGTTAAAAATGTTTCCCCTCATGGAGCAATTGAAATTGGGAACCCAAAGAATGGTAATGTGTTTAAAGTTAATGGACAACGGTTAAAACCATTCTTTGAAATTTTGACCAAAATGAAGAGTCCTTTGCTTTAGTCGATCCTTTTTAAGGATTGCTTTTTCCCGGTCAAGTGGCAGATACGGTACTTCATGGCCTTTAAAGTCGGTTTTTCAGTTTCCTAAAAACTATTGCTCACCTTGCATCCATTTTATTTTCTTCTCTCTCATTTTCTTCAGATGGATACCATTCTCTCAAAATTGCACAAACATTTTCCCTCTCTTCCTCAGAATGATTTGCTTAAAATTTACAAAGCTCGTGCAAAAAGACTAAGGTTGTTGATGCGTAAAGGTATTCCTGCTGATTTAAGATGGTTAATTGAAGCCAAGGTTCGATTCTCTTGTGAGTTTTCAGATAATCTTGTTTCCCATATGCCAGGTTTGGGAAAAAGCTCTTATGCCAAAAAGCGAAGAGCGAAAAGGTTACAAGTTTGTCCCAGATGTGCAAGATGGACTTGTAACCAGCGTTGCCGCTCCGTGGGATATTTGTCTAACAATCGAGAGGATAAACTACAGTTCATCAAGAATGGACTGAGTAAGGAGTCTTTGGATGATATCCGAACGACTCTTGAGACGCATTCTTGTGGACTTGTGCAGCGTGAAATTTTTAATTTGTGGACACAATTCCGAGATGAGCAGGAACGCTATAGTCTTGGAAATCTGACTCAAAACGACCCTGTTTGCCAGTTTATAAGAAAACTGAATGGGAAGCATATCCCCAACTCATAGAAGGTGTTTAAGCCGTTTCTGGACGTAAAACCAGAGGAAGATGTGAGCCACAGTCACAACTACCTGTACATATGCATGCGTCCCATCATTTTTGAATTTTAATGCCTTATAGCTGTCATTTTTTAATTTGTATCTTTTGCTTGACTTATGGTGTCTTATTTCATCATCTTTTTTTTGAATTTCTATGCATTATTGTCATATTTTTCAAAAAGCAACCGAGCTACCTATTTAGATGTCATCATTAGCATACCTTTTTGCACTCCATAAATACCACCTCTCTTATTCTCTTCCTCACACATAGTTAGAGAGTTGCATAGACATGGAGGGAACTTCACAACGTCGAATCCAAAGGATATGTGTATTCTGCGGATCTCGACCGGGTAAAAGTGAGGAGTTTGTAGAAGTAGCCAACTATCTTGGTAGGCTACTGGCTGAAAGAAAGATTCATGTGATTTATGGGGAGGTAGCCTTGGGTTAATGGGTTGTGTGTCAACAGCTGCACATGTAGGAGGTAGTCAAGTGGTTAGGAGTTATTCTAAGGCTTTGGCTGTAGAAAGTATTGTTGGAAAAACAGTTGGGAAGGAGTTACAGGTCTCCTCTATGCATGAACGCATGGCACATATTCTCATCAATTCAGATGCCTTTATTGCTTTACCAGGTGGCTTTGGTACTTTTGAAGAAATTTTTCAAATGCCGCTTGGGCCCACTGATCTCCATAAAACCATAGTTTGTTGAATGTTAAAAATTTCTTTGATCCTTTGATAAGTTTTGTTGATGCAGCTGTGGAACAAAATGTTATCCCTCATTCAGCGAGAAGCTCCTTGTGTTTCTGCCACTTCTGCTGGTGAGTTTACTTGACAAATTATAGGAAGTTGAGTATGAACCTGACCCAGCTAGTACTCAAATTAATTGGGCAGGAGGGCAAAACAAAAAGTGCAAATTGGATCTGAATCTCCGTTTGTAATTCTTTTCTTGTCTTTTATTTTATTTTATTTTTAGCATGTTATTTTATGAGTCTTTCAGGTCACTCTCTTGAATAACAGAAGCTTCAGGTAATGTCTCCTATACTTTATCTCTCTACATTTAAACATTGAGGACAATGTTTCATTTGGTTGGGGGGGAAGGATAGTAGACATAAGTGTGTCTTGAAATTTTATTTTTTTCTTGCAAAAAAAAAAGCGAGTTAGTAATTAGATTCAAAGTGCGGTGTAAGGAGTTCAAATCCTCTTGAGACGCATTCTGGGTCAGGAATGGCAGAGTAGGGAGGACCAGTTTGAACTCTTGAAACCCATTCTAACCAATTTGTCATTTTATTCTTGCATTTTTGAAGACTGATTTGATATTATTTAGTCTTGATTTTTGAATTTTATAACAAGGAGGTCTTATTCATTTCACTTTGAATCATTCAAATCTATGAACTCTCACAACCTTATCATTTAATAAATTGTGTGCATATGTGCTCATTAAGCAAGTATCTATGAATCTTTCTTCACACACACACATACCTTGATGTATGATTGTGGGTGGCGAAATGAAATATTGCAATATTTGAGTTCTTTTGTTTTGCTTAGGATAACAACAAAAGGAAGGGGAAAGTTTAAAAAAAAATGAAAAAAAAATGAAAAAAATGAAAAATGAAAGAAAAAAAAAGAAAAAAGAGAGAAAGCAATGGTGGATAAGTTTGGTCTTGTAGCCTCCTTAATTCGAGCAATTAAGCCCGATGGGTGCCTCAACACCTAATACCTAAGACCAACTGGTTTGGGAGCTATTGGCCCAAAGCTCGCTACATGGATTAAGGAGAAAGCTTAATGGGATTGAACATTGCACTATCCACAAGTTTCTAAGCAAAAATAAAGCATCGGCAACCCGAGTCGTTAAGCTCGTAGGGGTGTCTTAACACCTAATGCCCTAAGGCCAACTGGTCTGGGAGTCATTAGCCTAAGGCTCGCTACATGGGTTAAAGATGCATTCTTTCAAAAAAAAAAAAAAGAAAAAAAAATGTATAAAATGAATGAATATCCCTACCTAAGGTTGTTAGCCTTAACAAATACTAGAACCAATATGGCTTATTTCTAATAGGCCCCATAGTCATGTGTCAACTGAGGCACAAAGAAGGTTTTTGTGGATTCTTGACTGAAGGGTACATGAGTCATTTAAAAAAAAAAATCATTTGAGAGTTTGGTTTATTGGATAAAATCAAGGAGAGTGCAATAATGACCACCTTGGATGTAAAATTCTATAAATCACTTCTAATAATAACGCTTTAATTGATAGGGCCTAGCAATAGCTAGTTGGGGGTGGGATGAACACTTAAATATGCAGTAATAAGAGTTTAGTTCATCATATTGCATTAAAGTGTCATTAAATTCCTCAACTTAAGCATAATTGTACATTTTACATCTTTGAATTAATTTCTCTTAATTTTTGGTTTGTACAGTTACGGTAAAATTGGGCATAACTCTCTATTTATAGATCAGAATGGTGCAATTCTTAATGTTTTGGAAAGCTGATTTAATTTTCTACAAGATTGCATTTCACAAGAATCATCAAATTCGGGCTCTTAGTGGACCAAAATTGGTGCTTGAAGTGAACCCATCTACAGTCTCGGCCCAGTCTGACCAGGCCTCAGTATTTGGACCGTATCTCTCAAAATACGTATCCAAATTGTGCAAATCAATATGTTCTAGAAAGCTGAGAGAAATATCTACAACTTCCATGAAGACATGTGATTATAATGTTCTTCTAATTTCTCTTTTGCTAAGGTGAAAGGGTGAAACCCTTGATATGAGAATAAGGATTCTCTAACCCTTAATATGTGCTTAATAATCTTAATCTTATAATGTTTATTCAATATGATTTATATTTAATTTCTTAATCAATCTTGACACCACTCGTAAAGTGGAGGTCTTGATCCATTGTCGACAATCCTTGGCACATCAAATGCTTGGATCCTTTCTAGATGATGTTGGTTCTTCCTTACCGACACGAATCTAGTTAGGAACCTTGATTTATTGTAGACATATGATGATTGGCACATTGGATGCTTGAACCCATTTACAAGAAGTGGTATAAATATTGGTAATGAAACAAATATAATTCATACAACTAAAATGGGTTAATTATCCTTATTTGAAATATCAAGGGCGGATCCCCTAACCTTAGCCTTCATTGTTATTGTGTTTATTCCTCTTGTATTTTAATTATTCTATTGTTTATGAACTTTTTATTTACTATGGTAGGTTCTACCACCTTATGAAATTGTTCTTTAATTTACTATGGTTGGTTATACCACCTATTTCCATCGATGGTTTTACCTCCTCTTGCTTTTTGTTTTATATTTGAATGGTCGGTAATACCACCTACCATCTTTACATATTTGTTGAGATTATCTTATCATTTCTTTCAATTATTCATATCATATTTGCTTAACTTATAATTTGTAACGCTAAAATTCCCTTCCTCGTGGATCGACCTCGGACTCACCGGGTTTATTACTTCGACACTCCTATACTTGGGAGACAATCCTTTTTCGGATGTGTCAGTTATAGGGACACGCTCATAGTCTATAGTCCCACATCAGGAAAAGAGTACATTTATGGTCCTTGAGGGGCCTATATAATGGTAGGAGGCCCTAATTTCGAGAACAAGATAAGCATCATTGGGAAGTACTTGGAGAATTTAGTCTTCTAGGGATTCCTACAGTCAAGATTCTTCCTCTGATAGTGATTAGTGTCAGGTAAGGTTCTGAAGGCCTTTTCTAGTATTTAAATATTGTTTATTTTCAGTTCATTGCTATGATTAGCTTAGGCATAATTAGGAGATAATTATGCCATGTTTAATTTATGATTAATTTAGTTAATTTTGCCATGTTTAGTTTAGGTTAATTATGTCATGTTTAATTTAGGATTAGTTTGTTAATTCTGCCATGTTTTAGTTTAGGATTAGTTTAGTTACTTATGCCATATTTAGTTTAGGCTTAGTACAATTAATTGTGCCATGATTAAGGGATAGTGAGGAAGCATGTGATGATTATCAACCAGTTATGTGATCACGTTATTTGCTTTCTAAATTGTGTTTATTAATGCCTTTATCTGATGGTAAAGGGATGAAACCCCTCTATTTTGTAACAATTTACTTTTTACCGTAGTTATTATGAAAAATTATTGTAATCCTCAATCCATTCCTGATGAACACTTAAATATGTATGTTTAATAAGAGTTTAGTTCATCATATTGCATTAATAGTGTCATTAAATTCCTCAACTTAAGCATATTTGTAGTCTTTGCATCTTTGGAATTAACTACCTCTTAATTTTGGTTTTGTTACAGGTTCAGTAAAATGGGCATAACTCTCTATTTATAGATTATAATCTTGCAATTCTTAATATTTTGGAATGCTGATTCAATTGTCTACAAGATTACATTTCACAAGCATCATCAAATTTGGGCTCTTAGTGGACCAAAATTGGGCTTGAAGTGAACCCATCTACAATCTCGGTCCAGTCTGACTAGGCCTCAGTATTTAAACCGTATCTCTCAAAATACATATCCAAATTGTGCAAATCAATATGTTCTAGAAAGCTGAGAGAAATATCTACAACTTCCATGAAGACATGTGATTAAAATTCTCAATATTTGAATGTCAAAATTGGTGGTCAAAGTCGATGCCTCATGATCCTAATAGTCAAAGATATTTACAACTAATATTTGACAATTATGCCCTTGTAATTTGACAAGTTTGCCCCTGGATGTATCTATAAATAGAGGTGCCTTGTGACCCATTAGGGCATCTTGGCCTTGGCTGGAACATTTTGGCTTTGGCTAGGATCTTGTTTTGTGGTTTGTGTGTTTATGTTATTAATGAATTTCCTTTTTCTTGCATTTTATTTTCTTTCCATTATAATGTTCTTCTATTTCTCTTTTGCTAAGGTGAAAGGGTGTAACCCTTGATATGAGAATAAGGATTCTCTAACCCTTAATATGTGCTTAATAATCTTAATCTTATAATGTTTATTCAATATGTTTTATATTTAATTTCTTAATCAATCTTGACACCACTCGTAAAGTGGAGGTCTTGATCCATTGTCGACAATCCTTGGCACACAAATGCTTGGATCCTTTCTAGATGATGTATGGTTCTTCTTTACCGACACGAATCTAGTTAGGAACCTTGATTTGTTGTAGACATATGGTGATTGGCACATTGGATGCTTGAACCCATTTACAAAAAGTGGTATAAATATTGGTAATGAAACAAATATAATTCATATAACTAAAATGGGTTAATTATCCTTATTTGAAATATCAAGGGCGGATCCCCTAACCTTAGCTCTCATTATTATTGTGTTAATTTCTCTTGTGTTTTAGTTATTCTTATTTATTAACTTGTTCCTTACTTTTACTTGTTGATATTATCTTGTCACCTCTTCGAATCATCCATATCACATTTGCTTAGCTTATAATTTGTAGCGCTAAAATCTCCTTCCTCGTGGATCGACCCCGGTCTCATCGGGTTTTATTACTTCGACACTCCTATACTTAGGAGGCAATCCTATTTTCAGATGTGTCAAGTTTTTGGCGCCGTTGCCGGGGAAGGTAAAATTTGGCGTACAAAATTGTAAGTACTTTCTTTTCCCATTTCTATTTTATTTTTCTTGCATACATTCATCTCTTCTCTCCCCATTTCTATTTTTATTTTTCTTGCATGTGTTCATCTTTTCTTTCTCTTTGCATTAATTGGTAGAATTGTTAGTAGCCACTCATCTTGTCTAAAAAAAAAAATCATGCTCATGCCCAACCAAGAACATTAATGGACTCCATAAATCTTAGGAGAACGTGTGCACAATCATGCATAGTCTTCCCTCATGATGCATTGTACTTCGACCATGACTCGGATTTCATTCAATTCTTACCCAACTTTCGTGGCCTAGATGTTGAAAACCCATTTTTGCACTTGAGAGAATTTGAAGAGTTTTGTAACGCTTATAGTGACCTAAATTATAGCATAAATATATTGAGATTAAAGCTTTTTCCTTTTTCTCTAAAAGATAAAGCTAAGACATGGCTACAAAATCTTAGGTCAAGATCTATTAGCTCATGGGATGAAATGCAACAATAATTTCTTAAAGAATTCTTTCCTCCCTATAGAACAAATTCTCTCAAAAATCAAATCATCAATTTCACTCAAAAACAAGGAGAGACCTTTTACCAATGTTGAGATAGGTATGAAGCATTGCTTAATACTTGTCCTCATCATGGTTTGGAAACATGGGAACTAGTTTTAATTTTCTATGAAGGTCTTACACATCAAGCTAGGCAAATGATAGAATTATTGTGTGATGGACAATTTGAAGATAAATACCCAGATGAAGCCATGGATTTCCTAGACTTACTAGCGAAAAATGCCCAAAATTGGAGTAATGTTGACACCTATGAGGTGCCAAGAACATCTAGTAGAGGCATTTATAACTTTAGGGAGAATCATGATCTTCATGCTAAATTTATATCCCTAGCTAGAAAAGTCAAGGATTTAGAAATGTAGTATATGCGAGAAATTGTTTGTCACACTTGTAATTCTAGTGATCATCCAACGGATGATTGTCCGAAGGTGCCTATCTTTAGAAAAAGTCTCCATGACCAAACCAATGTTTTAAACACTTTCCAAAGGTCAAATCGTAATCCTTACTCACAAAATATTGGATGAAAAAATCACTTGAATTTTGATTGGAGGAATGATAATCATGCACAATCTTACCAACCTCCCTTTCAATCATATCAAAAATTTCAAAAATCTCATGATCATGCATCTTATAAGGATCTTGAAGAAACATTGGATTTATTCATTACAAAGCAAGAGGCTTCTAATAGTCAAGTTGCTCAAACTATGGCAAACTTGAATGATGCTCTTGAAATACTCGCATTTGCACTTAATACTCATGAGAAATGTGAGTTTCCATCTCAACTATAGCCAAACTCCATCAATCCACATGTGAGTAATCCAAGGGGCCAACATCTAGACGAAGATTCGGTAAGTACTCTTCACGAAGGTAAGGTTGATGAAGAACATATTCCTAACCTTTATAAGAAAGATGATGAATCAATCTCAAAGGGTAAGGAAGAAGTTATTAAACCTACATCTAACAAGGAAAAGACCGAATCCTCACTTATGCCCTCATATCATCATGAACTTAACCAAAATGTTGGCATTGATGAATTTTTCAAGCATGATGAAAATGAGAAAGCTAATGTGGAAGACTATATCCAAAATGAGAATTTTTCAAGTCCTTCAGAAATTGGGTTAACTAGTTCATTTGAAGCAAATATGCAACTAGTACGCATTGCTTTTAAAGAATTCTCATTACTTGATTTTATGCAGGTGAAAGAGATTAAGAGTGGGAAGCCATGTTTTGGAAAAAGGCAGGAAGAAACATCCACACTCAAGAATGCATGCCTCAAGGACAGACAAACTCAATTAGTGGTAATCTTTTCCATTCTTACAAATAAAGGAAAAAGAAAGGTACCACCTCAATGGCATATTTTTTATCGTGGTAAATTACTTTCGAAGATATTCCTATTTTGCCCTTTTAATCAAATTTTATTTGTTTGTGCCATATTTTCATTTTCAATTTTATTTTTATTCTTGATTTTTGCTATCATTTCTAGTTTGTTCTTATTTTATTTTATGTGCTTTTATTTTATTTGCGTGTTTGCATTTTGTTTCCCGGTCAAGTGGCGGATACGGTACTCCGTGACTTTTAAAGTCGATTTTTCAGTTCCCTAAAAACTGTTGCTCACCTTGCATCCATTTTCTTTTCTTCTTTCTCATTTTCTTCATAGTCTTGGGAATCTGACTCAAAACGACCCTGTTTGCCAGTTTATAAGAAAACTGGATTGGAAGCATATCCCCAACTCATAGAAGGTGTTTAAGCCGTTTCTGGACGTAAAACCAGAGGAAGATGTGAGCCACAGTCACAACTACCTATACACATGCATGTGTGCATCAATTTTAAATTTCTTATCTTTTATTTTATTTGTAGCATTTTATTTTATGAGTCTTTCAGGTCATCTCTCTTAAATAACAGAAGCTTCAGGTAATGTCTCTTATGCTTTATCTCTCTACATTTAAACATTGAGGACAATGTTTCATTTGGTTGGGGGGGAAGGATAGTAGACATACGTGTGTCTTGAATTTTCTTTTTCTTAAAAAAAAAAAAGCGAGTTAGTAATTAGATTCAGAGTACGGCGTAAGGAGTTCAAATCCTCTTGAGACGCATTCTGGGTCAGGAATGGTAGAGTAGGGAGGGCCAGTTTGAACTCTTGAAACCCATTCTAACCAATTTGTCATTTTATTTTGATCTTGTGAACCCATTTTAGCTAACTTGATATTATTTAGTCTTGATTTTTGAATTTTATAACAAGGAGGTCTTATTCATTTCACTTTGAATTATTCAAATCTATGAACTCTCACAACCTTATCATTTAAAATTGTGTGCTTATGTACTCATTAAGCAAGTATTCATGAACCTTTCTTCACACACACACACACATACCTTGATGCATGATTGTGGGTGGCAAAATGAAATGTTGTAATATTGAGTTCTTTTGTTTTGTTTAGGATAACAACACAAAGGAAGGGGAAAGTTTAAAAAAAAAAGAAAAGTGGAAAAAAAGTGAAAAAAAAGAAGAGAGCAATTGTGGATAAGTTTGGTCTCGTAGCCTCCTTAATTCGAGCAATTAAGCCTGAGGGGGTGCCTCAACACCTAATACCCTAAGACCAACTGGTTTGGGAGCTATTGGCCCAGAGCTCGATACATGGATTAAGGAGAAAGCTTAATGGGATTGAACATTGCACTATCCACAAGTTTCTAAGCAAAAATAAAGTATCGACAACCGGAGTCGTTAAGCTTGAAGGGGTGTCTTAACACCTAATGCCCTAAGGCCAACTAGTCTGGGAGTCATTAGCCTAAGGCTCGCTACATGGTTAAAGATGCATTCCTTTAAAAAAAAAAAAGAGAAAAAAAATATATATTATATATAATGAATAAATGCCCCTTACCTAAGGTTATTAGCCTTAATAAATATTAGAACCGATATGGCTTCTTTCTAATAAGCCCCATAGTCATGTGTTGACTGAGCACAAAAAGAAGGTTTATAGATATCTTGACCGAAGGGTACATGAGTCATAAAAAAATAATAATAATAATTGGTTGAGAGTTTGTTTATTTGGATAAAATCAAGGAGAGTGCAATAATGCCCACCTTGGATGTAAAATTCTATAAATCACTTCTAAATAATAACGCTTTAATTGCTAGGGACTAGCAATAAGCTAGTTGGGGGGTGTGATGACCACTTAAATATGTATGTTTAATAAGAGTTTAGTTCATCATATTACATTAATAGTGTCATTAAATTCCTCAACTTAAGCATATTTGTAGCATTTGTATCTTTGGAATTAATTCCTCTTAATTTTGGTTTTGTTACAGGTTCGGTAAAATGGGCATAACTTTCTATTTATAGATCATAATGGTGCAAATATTAATGTTTTGGAAAGCTGATTCAATTGTCTACAAGATTGCATTTCCCAAGCATCATCAAATTCGGGCTCTTAGTGGACCAAAATTGGGCTTGAAATGAACCCATCTACAGTCTCGACCCAGTCTGACTAGGCCTCAGTATTTGGACCGTATCTCTCAAAATACGTATCCAAATTGTGAAAATCAATATGTTCTAGAAAGCTGAGAGAAATATCTACAATGTTTATGAAGACATGTGATTAAAATTCACAACATTTCGATGTCAAAATTGATGGTCAAAGTCGGTGCCTAATGAACCCAATTGTCAAAGATATTTACAACTAATATTTGACAATTATGCCCTTGTAATTTGACAAGTTTGCCCTTGGATGTATCTATAAATAGAGGTGCCTTGTGACCCATTAGGGCATCTTGGCCTTGGCTGGCACATTTTGGCTTTGGCTAGGATCTTGTATTGTGTTTTGTGTGTTTATGTTATTAATGAATTTCCTTTTTCTTGCATTTTATTTTCTTTCTATTATAATGTTCTTCTAATTTCTCTTTTGCTAAGGAAAGGGTGAAACCCTTGATATGAGAATAAGGATTCTATAACCCTTAATATGTGCTTAGTAATCTTAATCTTATAATGTTTATTCAATATGATTTATATTTAATTTCTTAATCAATCTTGACACCACTCGTAAAGTGGAGGTCATGATCCATTGTAGACAATCATTGGCACATCAAATGCTTGGATCCTTCCTAGACATCGTATGGTTCTTCCTTACCGACACAAGTCTAGTTAGGAACCTTAATTTGTTGTAGACATATGGTGATTGGCACATTGGATGCTTGAACCCATTTACAAGAAGTGGTATAAATATTGGTAATGAAACAAATATAATTCATATAACTAAAATGGGTTAATTATCCTTATTTGAAATATCAAGGACGGATCCCCTAACCTTAGCTCTCATTATTATTGTGTTAATTTCTCTTGTGTTTTAGTTATTCTCATTTATTAACTTGCTCTTTACTTATACTTGTTGATATTATCTTGCCACCTCTTCGAATCATCCATATCACATTTGCTCAGCTTATAATTTGTAGCGCTAAAATCTCTTTCCTCGTGGATCGACCCCGGTCTCACCGGGTTTTATTACTTCGACACTCCTATACTTGGGAGGCAATCCTATTTTCGGATGTGTCAATTCCCCCATATTTGATGAAAATATAATCAATTCTCCTCTCCTTTCTATGTATGTATATAAACTCAGTGAACTATAATGGAGCCGGATTAACGTTCGGGCAGGTGTAGCCCGTACCTAACTTCCCAAACCAATCTATCAAGAAGTGATAGGTAGTTAGGTCCGAAGCTAGGGATCGACTACCATCATCCAAATTTTACCACAGTTGCTTACCCAGGTGGCAACTTCGACACATTCTCTGGGCATTGTCTATATGACTTGGCCTTCTCTCTGGGTGATAAAAAAGGAGCCCGCTTATAGTGGTGACTCCACTGGGGACTTGGAAAAGTTGATTTCGATTGGGAATACTGAGATTCTTTTGTCCCGGGCCATTTTGTATGTTAGCCTCATGCATCATTCCTTATTTTGACTGGTGGCTTTGATATAACGATTCCTTGTGTTCCATTTAAGCCTTGGAGATTTATATCATTGATAACCACCACCTTGAGCACATACCATTAAGTTGGTATTAAAAAAGACTACCTTCCACTTGAGGGTACCTTTCTCTCGAAGGGACCTATGGTCAATAAACATAGACTGAAGCTTATATAGTTAAACATAATGGCAATCCCTAGTATCACCCAGAATCTCTGTTTTGTTACATGGATTAGCCTTTAGAATCTAAGTAATGATAACCATGATTGCACACAATTGGCACGTTGCCTGCACTTTTCTTGCACATTGATTACACACAATGGGCATGATTATTACATGTTGTATGCACGCTTCTTACACGTTGATTGCACAAAATGGGCATGACTGTTGCACACACGTTGATTGCACAAAATGGGCATGACTGTTGCACAGGGCCTGCATGCTTCTTACGCATTGATTGCAG
>SNVD02004708.1:0-20655 GCA_013180625.2 Boswellia sacra | reverse complement strand
AGATAAAAAGGAAAAGAAAATATATAATTATAATACAATAGTAATGTAATAAATACAATGGTAAGAGAAGCCAACACGAAAAGCGAAAAAAGAAAGGAATTCTTTAAAAGAATTTCAAAAGATAAATAGACAATTATGGCTTGAATTTTAAGCCATAGTTAGAACTTATTAAAGGTATTATAATCTTTTGGGTGTCAAAATTTTTTATTTTAATCGATCGCATAAAGGGTATGTTAGACATTTCCCAAATTTATTGTGGCAGATCTTTTGGTTGCTCTAAATTTGGGGAGGTTGTATGTCGTTTTCCTGTTATTTACTAATGGAATTTAATGTGAGGGCCCGCGAAGCAACTTGAGGAGGTTGTTGTTTCAAAGCAATCCTGTTAGAGAGCAACACATGTGGTGCTCCAGCCCCTTTCAACTGTTGAAATGGAGGCTACCAGATATGACCCACATGGGCAGCCTCATCGGGCAACCGTGTTCATGATCAAAGTTCTAAATTCAAACTTCAAACTTCAAACACCCTGTCCCCTTCACCCGAAGCATGCGATATGCTATTTATTTCTGAATGGGTAATATTACCTATATAATTAATTTTAATTATATAATTTGAAATAATAAAATATCATTAAAATGACTAAAGAAAGATAACAAATAAAAAAATGTCTTAATATATAATGTAATAATTATCAGTCTGTTGTAACGGCGGACTCATGATTTTTATGTAAGAGATGACAAATTCAATATTTTAATATTTGTAACTTTTTTAATAAACCTTGATTATATACAAAAATTTAATAAAATATAAACAAAAGCGTACCTAGATTAAGGGGCATAATGACCTTAATCTTCAAAATAGCCGAAATACAATAAATCAAAATGTAAAATACTAATATTCGATAATTTATTTAATAAATACACATCTATATACAATTTTCCGTAACAAGTCAATTATTAATATTCATCCATGTCGGGTCCAGGATTTGTCATGCCATGTGTCCTTGTTGTATTGGTAATTTTAGAGAAAAACAGGAAAGCTGATGTTTTCCTATTCGACTACTTCTAATTCTAAAAGGCATAACTGCCTTTTATTTTCAGAACATTTGAGATTTCTAGAATTTGGTTTTAATTTGGAAAGATTTTTATTTGACTTTGCTTTAGGAAAGATTCTTTATTCTGGTTCATTATTGATTGCCCTAAAGTATTTATGTTTTCCTAAGCATTCAAAATTTGCAGATATGAAAAGGAAATCCTCATATAGCAAGAATGCTGAATAATTGTTTTCCTATTTTCATAAGGATTTATGAAACTGCCTCAGTTAAGAACAATGCTATTGATTTGGAAACAAGGCATATTATCCTGATTTTATTTTGGAAAGCTTGTTCAAAAAATCCTCATGCAACATGGAATGATAATGGATGTGCAACTATATATTGATGAATATCCTAAACTGAAGATTGCTTTCTAGTTATATGTTGCATGCATATTTGGAAAGCATTGAAGTAAACCCAAGGCAGAAAGGAAAGCAACCACTATACATAGAAGATGTCAAAGCTTTTGTGATCATGACGCTCAAGCATGTAAAGAGAAAGTCATTAGAGCGTTCGTCAAGCCTGCGTTAGTTAAAGCTACAAAGCTTTTATAATGTGTTAGATCGTGTGGAGCTTAATGGAGTTGAATCTTTAATGTCTGTTATGTGTAAGTTTGTTATGTCATTCTTAACTGGTGTAGTTACGATATTTATGACTAATAAAATGCAGATGTTGGAGTTTTATCTTTGTTAGTTGAGTGTTACGGAGAAAACGTTGTGTAGTTGATGCGTTCGAAACTAGCAAGTATACTAGTCGCACAAGTAATAAAGTGATAAGTAAGTATC
The DNA here is from genome assembly GCA_013180625.2 of Boswellia sacra. Classification (NCBI taxonomy): domain Eukaryota; kingdom Viridiplantae; phylum Streptophyta; class Magnoliopsida; order Sapindales; family Burseraceae; genus Boswellia; species Boswellia sacra. The sequence goes on along the minus strand of SNVD02004708.1, from coordinate 18,780 downwards.
GTTCCCACGAGGATTGATTCTAATTGAATTTGTTATTTCCAGCAACAATAAACTAAACAGGGGGGATTTTTGTTGAATGATTTACTAAATGAAATAAGAACGCAAGTAACGAATAACAAAACAGAAAGAAAATTTGAATGAAAAATCAATGAGAGAAATCTGGTTAAGGGTTCTTTCTCTGCCACAAGATATGAATTTGTGAATTAACATAGAATTGTCATCCAATTACAGCATTGAAGTTACCAACCGTAGATAACAACAAGCTCTGTTACCCCAATCTTTCCTTACTTTGTTGTTAAATAAAACAAGCTCTTTATTTAATCTCTATCCATTAAACAACCTAGAACAAGCTCTCTAAGTTTAATTCAATGGAAGCATTACGATGAGAAAGATAGGTTGATATAAGCAATAATCACACAAGTTCAGATTATTTAACCTAGATTGTATTTTCCAATTGCAATCTCTGATCACAATTTTGCTACTAATGATTGGAAATTCATGACAATTACGGATCAAGATTTCTAATCTAGCAATAGACAACAACAGATTATATTCAGTTGGCCATTCCAAATACAATCAGTAAACAATCATAAGCATTAGATATGGGAAAATACAATCAACTTCAATTGGAGAATTGGATAACAATTTCTTGCACAATCAACTCACAAAATCCATATCAAGGGCTTTGAAATCACCCTCAACCAATTCAGATTTAGTTACACATATTCAATCAGAATAACAAATACAATACAGAGAAATTCCAGAATTGAAAAGGAAAGAAAGAACTTAGCAAATTCTTTGAAAATCTTCTTTGTAGATGAATCTTCTTGGAATTGTAGTTCCTCCTCTTTCAAAATCTTCTTTCTCCTTCAAGAACTCCAAGGGATGAGAGAAATCCAGAAATGCAGCCTCCTCCCACGTTTTCCCCTCCTTCAAGTTATGAAAATAAAACCCTAAAATGTGTTTAAATACTCTGCTACAGTGAATTGCTACAGTGCCCCGTATTATACATGCTACAGTGCTTGTGGAATTATATTTCTATACATCTCACACTGTTTTGATTACAACTTTTGGTACACTGAATGGATTTATAAACCGTAAATTTCTCCAGAAAATAGACTTCGAGAGCTTTCCAACGGTATATAATATGTCGTCGGGTTCATTGTATATCAATACAATTAAATCCGAGAAGATCACTGACTAGCAGAGGTGAAAATGAAGGGTTTTACTCCATTTTTGTGCAAGTTGCTCCAAAACTCCTACAAACATCAAAACCACACAAAAACATAAAAATACCAAGGAATATAGCAAAGAAACATGGACGAATTGATATGAAAGTAATACATAAATAGACACCTATCAAATTCCCCCACACTTAGACTTTGCTAGTCCTCGAGCAACTAAAATGATACGAAACAAAACTAAACCGAAACAGAATCAAAGAAAAATAAAACACACACAAATGCTTCAACTTGCAAATAAGCCTCAAAGATTGTACTTAATTATAACCCAAGGAAAACTTCAAAATAATGCACTTGATCAAGAATTTCATCTCAAGGATTAGTTTCGCTTCACTTCAATTCCTCAAGTGTGTGTGTGTAGAGCCATTCTCACCTACTCACTTGTAGCCCGGATGAGTTTATGCATAAAACTGAATCATATTTAATATTGAAGATATGTGTATAAATAAACTCCATAGGCCTGCTTTTCAAGTCACTCTCCACTAATGTAGACATGCACAACACCAAGGATCAAGTAGGACTTATTAAGCTTGTAACGTTTGGCTTGGGTGAAGGTATGATAAAGGATAATAATTAGGCTCAAATCACCCACAAACACATAAAATCATTCAATATTCTGTGGAGCTCAAGCCCATGACATAAAAAATTCATTCTTATTCATCAAATGACTCTCCCAAACTTATTCAGAACACTCGAACTCTTTTTTTTTTTCTTTTTTCTTTTTTCCTTTTTTCTTTTTTTTTTTGTAGAAAGCAAAAGAAACTACACCCCCACACCTTGTTGTTTCATTCTTTTTAAGAACGCCCAAGGGTATAGAACTCTTTTTTTCTTTTTTTTTCTTTTTTTTTTTAACTACAATTCCACTCCCCCACACTTAAACAATACATTGTCCTCAATGTTTAAGTACGTGGAAGATAAGTACAGATTTTTTTCTCTTTTTTTTTTATTTACAAACATAATAAAATCACTTGCATTGCTCATGGCACAATCCAACCTCCTCTAACTTCCCAAAACCAGAACATAGCTCAAAATGTAATTGCGAATGATTTACATGCTCATAGGTAAGGGATAAACTGTTTGGAACAAATTCATTTGAGGTTAGGAAATCTTTTAGTGAGTTAACAAAGAAAAGGGCTTACAGAGGCTCAAAGGGGTAACTAGGGATCAATTTCAGTCAAGGTTGGCTATTAAGGCTCAAACGGTCCAAAGATGGCCTAAATCAGTTCCCCAATGTTGCACAGTCTAGGATTTCGCCTCGAGTGACCATCAAACAAGTTCTAGAATTCATTGAAATCTGAAGAAGCATTTAAATTACATAAACCTTCTCTAAGTGAACAAATAACTCAGTGATAATAGCTCAGTGCTCAATGTTGCGCAAGGAATCAAAAGCAAAGCGAAAACCAATAAACATTTCAAGCACACAGATCCATGCATCAATTATCATTTTCCAAGAGTTATTCTTAATTCAATCATTATCTTATCATTGACCCACAAAATGCAAGAAAAGAGGTACGTGGCGTTGTTACACCTGAGTCAAGATTGTATATTTTAACAATCCTTAGGACCAGTAGCCCGCAGACTTAAGGTTTCCAGCCTATATACCTTTATTATGAAAGAAACACTCCAAACAACATCAAATAAACAAACTACAGATTTATTTCGAGAGAATGCGTTTCAAGGGTAAAGAAACCCCATATTCTGCCATTCTCAGGCTTTTCCACAATTGTTTTTTTTTTAAATCAAAAATGATAAAGATAAAAAAACACATAACAACTCTAAATTACGCAAAACTAAACTCACTCATAAAATAACAAAGTTCAACAAGTCAGCAAACAAAAAACAAGTTAGTTAGAATGGGTCTAAAAAGTTTAGAAGTTAGCCTCCTTATTCAGCCATTATGGATTGAAGAGATCCAGAATGCGTTTCAAGAGGAATTAAACTTTTTAAGCCACCACTCTAAAAACGAGATTAGAAAATATTACCTGGGACAAAAGAAATAACCTGAAAAAGCTCAAAAGAAACGACATGAAAAATCTCAAATAAACACACTAAAAAGAAAGCAAAAAAAAACGAAGCAAACCAGCAAATAGAGATTACAGATGGAGGGTTAAATCCAGTTGACGCCTTTTGTTGCCTTCTCCAAACCAATTTATCCGAGCCATTGTTGGATCAGGTGCATAGACGAATTCTTGTAGTTTGTCAATTAACTCTCCTGCAGTTGAAGCTGTAACCAGCATTTGCCTTGCTGACGGTGAGATGAAATTTTTTTTCTACAGCTTGATCAAGAAAGGAAAACAAACCATCAAAAAAATTATTAACATTTAACAAACCAATGGGTTTCTGATGGATGTTTAGCTGTGCCCAAGAGGTGATTTGAAATATCTCCTTAATGTACCATAACCACCGGGCAAAGCTATAAATGCATCAGATTTAATGACCATATGTGCAATACGCTCATGCATGCTAGAGACCTGTAACTCTTCCCCGATTGTGTTGCCTACGATATCTCCTACAGCTAATGGTTAGGGATAATGCCAAGAACTTTGCTCCCTCCTAGGGATGCAGCTGTCGACACACACCCCATTAACCCAAGACTACCCCTCCATAAATCAAATTAATACCCCTCGCAGCTAATGTCCTACCAAGATCAAGAGCTGCTGTGGTAAACTCTCCATCTTTACCAAATTGCGATCCGCAAAATACGCATATATTGCGGAATCGCCGAATTGGTGTTTTCTCCATTCTACAAGTGTTCTAATCTTGTGTAAGACACGTTAGATATTATGCTTTTCAATTGCAAAACAGGTTATGGAATGACATATGAAAATATGCAGAATGTATATATACACCTATAAAACTCTCAAATTTTGACACATGGGGACATACTTTCGGTGGGGGTTGCTCGATATAGATTTATCACCCCAAGATTTGAAAAAATGGGATATGCTTTTGGCGAGGTTTGACAAAACCTACACACTTGTCTCCCACGTGAAGCATGGAAAATGGAGTTACACTTTCGGGGGGGGTTGACAAAACCCCCACACTTGTCTCCCACGTGAAGCATAAAAAATAGAGATACACTTTCGGTGGAGGTTGACAAAACCTCCACACTTGTCTCCCACGTGTACTTATGCCATAGGGTAGTCATATGGTTTGTCAAAAGAAAACTTGAAATTAAAACAAACAAAATCAACAAACAACAACAACACAAAAACAACATTGATAATCAGATCAAACGAAACAAGAAAATAAATTCTACAACAACAACACACATTCAAATATACAAGTAGTTGTGATTGTGGCTCACATCTTCCTTTGGTTTTACGTCCAATAACGGCTGAAACGCCTTCTATGAGTCGGGGATTTGCTTCCCATCCAGTTTCTTATAAACTGGCAAACAGGGTCATTTTTAGTCAGATTCCTTAGACTATAACACTGCAATTCATCACGAAATCGTGTCCATAGATTAAGCAATTCACACTGAACAAGTCCACAAGAATGTGACTCGAGAGTTAACAAAACATTAATCCAGCGAATCATTACTCAAACCATTCTTAATAAACGAAAGTTTATCTTCTCTATTCCTGGACGCAAAACCTAATGAACGACAAGTCTGGTTACAATTCCATCTAGCACATTTATAACATATTTGTAACCTTTTCGCTCTTCGCCTCTTGGCGTAGTAGCTCTTTCCTAGACCAGGCATGTATTTTGCGAGATTAATGTCCGGCTCACTGGACAATCTCACCTGGGCTTCGATAAGCCATCGGATATCAGCAGGCACATTTAGGAGCATCAATGCCCAAAGTCTAGTCATCCGTACTTTATAAATTTTAAACACAGCATTTTGAGGAAGTGAAGGGAAATATTTACGAAGGTTCGATAGAAGATATCAGCATCCATTGAAGAGAAGAAAAGGAGAGATATTACCGATAATGCAATTGAGTTTGTTCTTCTCCCAGATATGCACGTTTCAAACCTTCGAACAATGGCTTCAACTCCCGTTTGAATGCTTCCTCAAGCTGTTGCACAACTGAACTCGAAGCACAGAATAATCAAATTAAACACAAGAAAAGAAAAGAAAAGAAAATAGAGACACATAAAAGAAATAAAAACACAAGAGCAAATGAAAGTCAAAAACATACAACAAAGCAAATGAGACAAATGGCAAAGAGAGATAAAACCTGATCAATTATAATAGCCCATGAGAGAAATCTCCTCGAAACACAAAAATTGATCAATACTACCTTCTTTTCTTTGTCTCTTTTTATTTATATTTCAAAAACATTGAGTTGCCTCCCAATAAGCGCTTGGTTTAACGTCCTCAGCCTGACGTTATCTATCCTCACCCATCAAGATTAGTTGGCTCGTAGAGAGGTACCTCATCGATGTCCTGCATCACTGAATTCTCATAGTAAAGCTTCAACCTGTGCCCATTCACCTTGAATACTTTATCCGTTTTTAAGCTCTTGATTTCCACTGCACCATGGGGAAAAACATTAGTAATAACAAAAGGTCCAACCCATCGAGATCGTAATTTACCTCGAAATAACTTGAGGCGAGAATGAAATAAAAGAACTTTCTGTCCCACTTCAAAATTCTTCCTGGAGATCAGTTTATCATGAAATGCATTAGTTCTCTCCTTGTAAATTCTGGAATTCTCATAGGCATCATTTCTAAGTTCTTCCAATTCTTGCAGTTGAAGCTTCCTTTGTTCTCCAGCAGCATCCATCTCCATGTTACAAAGCTTTACGGCCCACCATGCTTTATGTTCAAGCTCCACTGGAAGGTGGCATGGCTTACCATAGACTAACCTATACGGAGACATACCAATAGGTGTCGTGTAAGCAGTTCGGTATGCCCAAAGTGCATCATTCAATCGTAGGCTCCAATCTTTTCGGTTCGGATTCACTGTCTTCTCGAGAATGGATTTGACTTCTCGATTTGAAACTTCAACGTGACCACTAGTTTGTGGATGATATGCAGTAGACACCTTGTGAGTGATGTTGTATTTCTTGAGCAAGGCTTCAAATGATCGGTTGCAGAAGTGTGTCCCTCTATCGCTCATCATGGCTCTTGGTGTTCCAAATCTCGCAAAAATGTTAGATTTCACAAAATATACAACAACTTTAGAATCACTAGTTCTCGTAGCTTTTGCTTCCACCCATTTAGAAACATAATCCACAGCAAGTATAATGTAAACATTACAAAAGATGAAGGAAAAGGACCCATGAAATCAATACCCCACACATCAAAAATCTGCAACAACAAGTATAGGGGTTTGTGGCATTTGATTTTTGGCCACTTTAAATTACCTGTCCTTTGACAAACGTTATCACAAGCTTTGCAAAATAGATATGCATCTCTGAACAAAGATGGACCAGTAGAATCCAACAATCAAGAACTTTCAGGGCTGTTCTTTTTGGTCCAAAGTGATCGCCACATGCATAAGAATGACAGAAGGTCAAAATTGAATTAAATTCAGATTCAGAAACACACCTTCTTATCACTTGATCAGAACAATGCTTCCATAAGTATGGATCATCCCATATGTAATATTTGGCAATGTTTTTAATCTTGTCTCTTTCAGCTCGAGTCAAGTCATGTGGTAGCTTCTTGGTAACTAAGTAATTAACAATATCCGCATACCAAGGGGCTGCTACATGTAGAGACAGCAATTGTTCATCCGGAAAGCTTACTTGTAATGGCAGTACATCCTCGTCATGGACAATGCGACTGAGATGGTCTGCAACTAAGGTTTCACTTCCCTTCTTGTCTTTGATTTCCAAGTCAAACTCCTGTAAAAGGAGTATCCACCTGATAAGCCTTGGTTTAGCATCTTTCTTTGTGAGCAAGTACCTCAAAGCTGCATGATTAGAATAAACGGTTACTTTAGTACCAATCAAATAAGATCGAAACTTTTCTAAAGCAAAAATAACTGCTAGCAGCTCTTTCTCAGTGGTAGAATAATTAAGTTGAGCATCATTTAAAGTCCAAGATGCGTAATAAATGGCATGTGGAACTCTGCCAATTCTTTGACCCAAAACGGCACCCACAGCATAATCACTCGCATCACACATGATCTCGAATGGATGATTCCAATTTGGAGATTGGATTATTGGAGCTGAAGTCAAGAGTTCCTTCAGTTTCTCGAATGCCTATTTGCATTTCTCATCAAATTCAAAGGCCACATCATTCTGCAATAATCTGCATAGAGGAAATGATATCTTCGAGAAATATTTGATGAATCGACGATAGAAACCTGCATGACCAAGAAACGAACGAATATCCCGCACACTTGTGGGAAGGGGTAAGGAACAGATAAGATCTATCTTGGATTTATCAACTTCTATACCCTTAGCAGAAATAACATGTCCCAAATCTATACCCTGATCTACCATAAAATGACATTTTTTCCCAATTTAGAACAAGGTTAGTTTCCATACATCTTTGAAGTATAAGTGTAAGGTTATCAAGGCATTTATCAAAAGAATCACCAAAAACACTTAAATCATCCATAAATACCTCAATGATGTTCTCAACATAATCAGAGAAAATACTTACCATACACCTTTGGAAAGTGGCAGGGGCATTGCAAAGACCGAATGGCATGAGTCGATAGGCAAATGTACCGAATGGGCATGTGAATGTAGTTTTCTCTTGATCCTCAGGGGCAATGATAATCTGATTATATCATGAATAGCCATCAAGAAAACAATAATGAGAATGACCTGTCTCTCTCTCCAGCATTTGATCAATGAATGGCAAAGGAAAGTGATCCTTGCGAGTTGCAGAATTGAGCTTTCGATAATCATACAAACTCGCCACCTAGTTTGGATACGAGTGGGAACTAGCTCATTATTGTCATTTTTAACCACCGTAACACCAGATTTCTTTGGAACGACTTGGACTGGACTCACCACTTGCTATCCGAAATTGGATAAATTACACCCACATCTAACAATTTCAGGATTTCTTTCTTGACAACTTCCATCATTGGAGGATTCAACCCCCGCTGTGCTTCTCGAGTGGGCTTGGATCCTTCTTCTAATAAGATACGGTGCATGCATATGGCTGGGCTAATACCTTTGATGTCAGCAATTGTCCACCAAATGGCTGTTTTGTGATCTCGAAGCACTCTAATGAGTTTCTCTTCTTGTAATGGTGTAAGGCCCTTGGCTATTATGACTGGCAAAGTATCCTTCTCACCCAAGAATACATACTTCAAATGTTCTGGAAGAGGCTTAAGCTCCAAGGTAGGGGCTTTCATCACAGAAGGAAGAATTTTATCATTAGATAAAGGCAATTCAATGTACGAAACATCATACCTGTTTGTGGTGATAGTTATAGTCTCATCCAAGCTTGCCACAGCTTCCTCCACTTCTTTAGACACATCTATCAACTTTCCTGGTTCTTTGAAACTTTATGTCCTTATGTGTTCACTAATGGCTACTTCCAATTCATCTTTGCGAGTTAATTCAAGAAATTGTTGTGCCAAAGAATCAATGACATCAACTGCAAAAACAGAATGCAAGTCACTAGGGTACCTCATTGCCTCAAAAATATTGAAACGAATCACCTCGCCATCAAACTCCATGGTGAGAGTGCCATCATGAACATCAATCTTCGTTCGGGCAGTTTTAAAGAATGGCCTCCCCAAAAGAATCGGTGTTGGATTGGGAGATGTCTCATCCTCCATTTCCAGAACATAGAAGTCTGCTGGAAAAACCAATTGATTTACCTGCACAAGCACATCTTCCACAACTCCTTTGGGATATGCATTAGAACGATCAGCAAGTTGAATTACAATACCAGTTTTCGAAAGGGGTCCAAGATTCAAGGAAGCATAAATAGAATAGGGCATGACATTAATTGATGCTCCTAAATCTAACATAGCTCTTTCAAAATTGGTATTGCCAATGGTGCATGGAATGGTGAACGTACCTGGATCTTTGCATTTCGGAGGAATTTTTTTTTGCAATACAGCTGAAACATTTTCCCCCACACTTACCTTCTCATTTCCTTTCAACTTCCTCTTGTTGGTGCATAACTCTTTGAGAAATTTTGCATAACGAGGCACTTGCTGGATAGCATCCAGAAGTGGTATGTTTACCTCGATCTTGCGAAAAGTTTCCAGGATTTCTTGTTCTTGTTCCTCCTTCTTTGATTTTGCAAATCTGCTGGGAAAAGGTGGAGGGGTAACATATGAATGAATGGAAGTTTTAGGATTTACCTTAGAAGTGGATGTTTTGTTCATGGTCGAAGTGGTATCATCCCCTTCATCAATTTGTGATTTCTTTGGTGGAATATCTAATTGTTTCCCACTTCTCAAAGTTACAGCACTAGCATTCTCTCTTGGATTGATCACCGGCTGAGAAGGTAATTTTCCTGAGCTTTGACTCTCAAATTTGCTCATGCTAGTGGCCAATTGTACTATTTGACTTTCCAGGTTTTGGGCTACTGCCCTAGTTTCCTGCTGAAATTGGCATTGTGTTCGTGGCAAGTGCTTTAACAATATCTAGAGAGACGTATCTGAATTTTTGGAGCTGGTTGCAGGTGCGGGTTTGTGTACTGTTGGGGGTGGTTGTGCTTGAAATGCGTTACTTGACCCTTTGTTGATGAAACCTAGGTGGTCGATTGGTATGGGCATTTGGGGCAATTGGTTGATGATTCCCATATCTTAAACTAGGGTGATCTCTCCATCCAGCATTGCAAGTATTGGAGAAAGGGTCATACCTTTGCCTTGGTTGTCCTGGAAATCCACCCATGGCATTGGCTTGTTCTGTATCTCCTTCTTGCAAAGTTGGACACATGTCGGTGGGATGGTCCATGGCAGAACATACTCCACATGCATAAGATTGTTGCATATGTCCTACAGCCATTTTTTTTACAAGAGAGGTAAGTTCACAAAGTTGATGTTCAATATTTGAAGTACTTACCTCATTTACTCTTTTTGGTAGTTGTGGCTCAAAATGATTGCTGAATTGTTGGGAGTTCGCTGCCATGTCACTAATCAAACGTCTTGCAACGTTCGGTGTTTTATTAACTAGTGCTCCACCACTAGCAGCATCAATGATACTCCTTTTCATTGGTAAGAGACCCTCATAGAAATATTGAATTAGGAGTCCATCACTAATTTGGTGGTTTGGACAGCTAGCACATAACCTGTTAAATCTCTCCCAATATTCATGAAGTGATTCTCCATTATGTTGTCGAATGCCACTAATATCTTTTCTAATATTTGTAACTTTCGAGGCTGAAAAGTATTTCTCCAAAAAAGAGTTTACTCATCTCATTCCAAGTGGTAATGGTACCTGGTGGTAGATAGTATAGCCAATCTTTTGCCGAATCTGCTAATTAGAATGGGAAGGCTCTCAATTTAATTTGCTCTTCAGAAACACCGGTTGGCTTCATACTTGAGCATACCACATGAAATTCTTTGAGGTGTTTGTTCGGATCCTCTCCTGCAAAACCATGAAATGTAGGCAAGAGATGAATCAGTTCATATTTAAGTTCAAAATCTATCTCAGAATTGGTGCTTATGCATAGCGTTTGTTGATCAATAATTGGAGCCGCTAACTCCTTAAGAGTCTGATCGTTTTCCATCGCCATTGCTTCCGATTCAGATTTGATTGAACTGCAAGAAGATGGGAGGGAAGTATGTCGTGCAAGGTCAAATTCTGGAGGTGGAGTTGAAATTGACCGATTTAGCCTTAAATTCGAGGATTGGAGAAACTCCTTAATTCTCTTAAGTCGTTGATCCGCTTCTCCCTCGGACATAAAAGCCTAAACACAAACAATCAGGAAATAACAATCAAGAATCAGTAGTAAAAACAGAATAACAAATTGATTAGAAAATCAATCCCCGGCAACGGCGCCAAAAAACTTGATGCGTTCGAAACTAGCAAGTATACTAGTCGCACAAGTAATAAAGTGATGAGTAAGATATCGTTCCCAAGAGGATTGATTCTAATTGAATTTGTTATTTTCCAGCAACAATAAATTAAATAAGGGGGGTTTTGTTGAATGATTAACTAAATGAACTAAGAATACAAATGAAGAATAACAAAACAGAAAGTTAATTTGAGTGAAAAATCAATGAAAGAAATCTGGTTAAGGGATCCTTCTCTACCACAAGATATGGATTTACGAATTAATCGTAGAATTGTCATCCAATTACAGCATTGAAGTTATCAACCGTAGATAACAACAAGCTCTGTTACACCAATCTTTCCTTACTTTGTTGTTAAATAAAACAAGCTCTTTATTTAATCTCTATCCATTAAACAACCTAGAACAAGCTCTCTAAGTTTAATTCAATGGAAGCAGTACGATGAGAAAGATAGGTTGATCTAAGCAATAATCACACAAGTTCGGATTATTTAACCTAGGTTGTATTTTCCAATTGCAATCTCTGATCACAATTTTGCTACTAATGATTGGACATTCATGACAATTACGGATCAAGATTTCTAATCTAGCAATAGACAACAACAAATTACATTCAGTTGGCCATTCCAAATACAATTAGTAAACAATCATAAGCATTAGATATGGGAAAATACAATCAACTTCAATTGGAGAATTGGATAACAATTTCTTGCATAATCAACTCACAAAATCCATATCAAGGGCTTTGAAATCACCCTCAACCAATTCAGATTTAGTTACACATATTCAATCAGAATAACAAATACAATACAGAGAAATTCCAGAATTGAAAAGGAAAGAAAGAAATTAGCAAATTCTTTGAAATTCTTCTTTGTAGATGAATCTTATTGGATTTGTAGTTCCTCCTCTTTCAAAATCTTCTTTCTCCTTCAAGAACTCCAAGGGATGAGAGAAATCCAGAAATGTAGCCTCCTCCCACGTTTTTTCCTCTTCAAGTTATCAAAATAAAACCCTAAAATGTGTTTAAATACTCTGCTACAGTGACTTGCTACAGTGCCCCGTATTATACATGCTACAGTGGCTTGTGGAATTATAATTCTATACATCTCACACTGTTTTGATTACAACTTTTGGTACACTGAATGGATTTATAAACCGTAAATTTCTCCAGAAAATAGACTTCGAGAGCTTTCCAACGGTATAAAACATGTCATCGGGTTCATTGTATATCAATACAATTAAATCCGAGAAGATGGTTGACTAGCAGAGGTGAAAATGAAGGGGTTTACTCCATTTTTGTGCAAGTTGCTCCAAAACTCCTACAAACATCAAAACCACACAAAAACATAAAAAATACCAAGGAATATAGCAAAGAAACATGGACGAATTGATATGAAAATGATATATAAATAGACACTTATCAAATTCCCCCACACTTAGACTTTGCTAGTCCCGAGCAACTACGACAATATGAAATAAAACTAAACCGAAACAGAATCAACAAAAAATTAAAACACACAAATGCTTCATCTTGCAAATAGGCCTCAAAGATTGTACTTAATTATCACCCAAGAATATGATGCGTTCGAAACTAGCAAGTATACCTGTCTCTTATACACATCTAGATGTGTATAAGAGACAGGAGATATCGTTCCCACGAGGATTGATTCTAATTAAATTTGTTATTTTTCAGCACAAATAAACTAAATATGGGGGGGTTTTGTTAATAGATTAACTAATTGAAATATTAATGTAAATGCACAATAACACAACACAAAGTAAAATGGAGTGAAAAATCAATGAGAGACACTTGGTTAAGGGTTCTTTCTCTGCCACAAGATATGAATTTGTGAATTACATAGAATTGTCATTCAATTACAGCATTGAAGTTATCAACCGTAGATAACAACAAGCTCTGTTATCCCAATCTTTCCTTACTTTGTTGTTAAATAAAACAAGCTCCTTATTTAATCTCTATCCATTAAACAACCTAGAACAAGCTCTCTAAGTTTAATTCAATAGAAGCATTACGATGAGAAAGATAGGTTGATCAAAGCAATAATCACACAAGATCGGATTATTTAACCTAGGTTGTATTTTCCAATTGCAATCTCTGATCACAATTTTGCTACCAATGAATGGAAATTCATGACAATTACGGATCAAGATTTCTAATCTAGCAATAGACAACAACAGATTATATTCAGTTGGCCATTCCAAATACAATCAGTAAACAATCATAAGCATTAGATATGGGAAAATACAAGCAACTCAATTAGAGAATTGGATAACAATTTCTTGCACAATCAACTCACAAAATCCATATCAAGGGCTTTGAAATCACCCTCAACCAATTCAGATTTAGTTACACATATTCAATCAGAATAACAAATACAATACAGAGAAATTTCCAGAATTGAAAAGGAAAGAAAGAACTTAGCAAATTCTTTGAAAATCTTCTTTGTAGATGAATCTTCTTGGAATTGTAGTTCCTCCTCTTTCAAAATCTTCTTTCTCTTCAAGAACTCCAAGGGATGAGAGAAATCCAGAAATGCAGCCTCCTCCCACGTTTTCCCCTCTTCAAGTTATGAAAATAAAACCCTAAAATTTGTTTAAATACTCTGCTACAGTAACGTGCTACAGTGTCCCGTATTATACATGCTACAGTGATGTGTGGAATTACATTTCTACACTTCTCACACTGTTTTGATAACAACTTTCGGTACACTAAATGGATTCATAAACCGTAAATTTCTCCAAAAAGTAGACTTCGAGAGCTTTTCAATGGTATATGATATGTCATCGGGTTCATTGTATATCAATACAATTAAATCCGAGAAGATGGTTGACTAGCAGAGGTGAAAATGAAGGTTTTACTCCATTTTTGTGCAAGTTGCTCCAAAACTCCTACAAACATCAAAACCACACAAAAACATAAAAATACCAAGGAATATAGCAAAGAAACATGGACGAATTGATAGGAAAATGATATATAAATAGACACTTATCAAATTCCCCCACACTTAGACTTTGCTAGTCCTCGAGCAACTACGACAATTTGAAATAAAACTAAACGAAACAGAATCAACAAAAAATTAAAACACACAAATGCTTCATCTTGCAAATAGGCCTCAAAGATTGTACTTAATTATAACCCAGGGAAAACTTCAAAATAATGCACTTGATCAAGAATTTCATCTCAAAGATTAGTTTCGCTTCACTTCAATTCCTCAAGTGTGTGTGTGTAGAGCCATTCTCACCTGATCACATGTAACCCGGATGAGTTTATGCATAAAAATGAATCATATTTAATAGTAAAGATGTGTGTATAAATAAACTCCATAGCCTGCTTTTCAAGTCACTCTCCACTAATGTTGACATGCACAACACCAAGGATCAAGTAGGACTTTATTAAGCTTGTAACGTTTGGCTTGAGTGAAGGTATGATAAAGGATAATAATTTGGCTCAAATCACCCACAAACACATAAATCATTCAAGACTATGTAGAGCTCAACCCTATAACACAACTTCATTTCAATTCACCAGGTTACTCCCCCAAAATTATTTAGAACACTCAATTTTTTTTTTTTTTTTTGCAGAAAACAAAAGAAAACTACACCCCCACACTTTGTTGTTTCATTCTTTTTAAGAACACTTAAAGGGTATAGATCTCTTATTCTTCTTCTTTTGTTCTTTTTTTCTTTTTTTTCTTTTTTTTTATTACACTTCCCCTCCCCCACACTTAAACAACACATTGTCCTCAATGTGTAAGTACGTGGACGATAAGTATAGATTGGCTTTTTTTCTTTTTTTTTTTTACAAACATAATAGAACTCACTTGCATTGCTCATGACACATCCCAACCTCCTCTAACTTCCCAAAATCAGAACATAGCTCCAAATTTAATTGTGAATGATGTACATGCTCATAGGTAAGGGATAAACTGTTTGGAACAAATTCATTTGAGGTTAGGAAATCTTTTAGTGAGTTAACAAAGAAAAAGGCTTACAAAGGCTCAAAGGGGTAACTAGGGATCAATTTCAGTCACGGTTGGCTATTAAGACTCAAACGGTCCAAAGATGGCCTAAATCATTTCCCCAATGTTGCACAGTCTAGGATTTCGCCTCGAGTGACCATCAAACAAGTTCTAGAATTCATTGAAATCTGAAGAAACATGTAAATTACATAAACTTTCTCTAAGTGAACAAATAACTCAGTGATAATAGCTCAGTGCTCAATGTTGCGCAAGGAATCAAAAGCATAGCGAAAAACAATAAACATTTCAAGCACACAGATCCATGCATCATTTATCATTTTCCAAGAGTTATTCTTAAGTCAATCATTATCTTATCATCGACCCACAAAATGCAAGAAAAGAGGTACGTGGCGTTGTTACACCTGAGTCAAGATTGTATATTTCAACAATCCTTAGGACTAGTAGCCCGCAGACTTAAGGTTTCCAGCCTATATACCTTTATTATAAAAGAACAAAACAAGAAACAAGACACTTCAAATAACATGAAATAAACAAACTACAGATTTATTTAGAGAGAATGCGTTTCAAGGGTTAAAGAAACCCCATATTCTGCCATTCTCAGGTTTTTCCACAATTGTTTTTTTTTAAAATCAAAACTGATAAAGATAAAAACACATAACAACTCTAAATTACGCAAAACTAAACTCACTCAAAAAATAACAAAGTTCAACAAGTCAGCAAACAAAAACAAGTTAGTTAGAATGGGTCTAAAAAGTTTAGAAGTTAGCCTCCTTATTCAGCCATTATGGATTGAAGAGATCCAGAATGCGTTTCAAGAGAACTTGAACTTTTTAAGCCACCACTCTAAAACCGAGATTAGAAAATATTACCTGGGACGAAAGAAATAACCTGAAAAAGCTCAAAAGAAATAACATGAAAACTCTCAAATAAACACAATAAAAAGAAAGCAAACAAAAACAAAGCAAACCAGCAGATAGAGATTACAGATGGAGCGTTAAATCCAGTTTACGCCTCTTATTGTCTTCTCCAAACCAATCTATCCGAGATATTGTTGGATCAGGCGAATAGACGAATGCTTGTAATTTGTCAATTAACTCCCCTGCAGTTGAAGCTGAAACCAGGATTTGCCTCGCCGACTGTGAGATGAAGTTTTTTTCTACTGCTTGATCAAGAAAAGACAACAAACCATCAAAAAAATTATTGACATTAAACAAACCAATGGGTTTCCGATGGATGTTTAGCTGTGCCCAAGAGGTGATTTGAAATATCTCCTCTAATGTACCATAACCACCGGGCAAAGCTATAAATGCATCAGATTTAATGATCATATGTGCAATACGCTCATGCATACTAGAAACCTGGAACTCTTCCCCCATGGTGTTGCCTACGATATCTCGTACAGCTAATGGTTTAGGGATAATGCCGAGAACTTTGCTTCCTCCTAAGGATGCAGCTGTCGACACACACCTCATTAACCCAAGACTACCCCCTCCATAAATCAAATGGATACCCCTCGCAGCTAATGTCCTACCAAGATCAAGAGCTGCTGTTGTAAACTCTCCATCTTTACCAAATTGCGATCCACAAAATACGCATATATTTTGGAATCGCCGAATTGGTGTTTTCTCCATTTCTAAAGTGCTCTAAACTTGTGCAAGACAATGATGTACGTTAGGTATTATGCGATTCAAGTGCAAGACAGGTTATAAAATGACATTTCAAAATATGCAGCATGGATATATACACACGTAAAACTCTCAAATTTGACACATGGGACATAATTTCGGTGGGAGTTGCTCGATGCAGATTTATCGCCCCAAGAATTGAAAAAATGAGATATGCTTTCGGTGGGGTTTGACAAAACCTCCACACTTGTCGCCCACGTATGCATGAAAAATGGAGATAAAACTTTCGGTGGGTTTGAAAAAAACGCCAACTTGTCTCCCACGTGAAGCACGCAATTAGAGATATAATTCGGTGGGTTTTGACAAAAACCGCCACACTTGTCTCCAGTTGAAGCATGAAAAGTAAAGATATACTTTCGGCCGGAGGTTGGACAAAACCTCCACACTTGTCTTCCACGTGTGCTTATGACATGGGATAGTCATATGGTTTATCAAAAAGAAAACTGAAAATTAAAACAAACAAAATCAACAAACAACAAAACCACAAAAACAACATTGATAATCAGATATAACGAAACAAGAAGAAAATAAAATTCGACAACAACAACACACATTCAAATATACAAGTAGTTGTGATTGTGGCTAACATCTTCCTCTGGTTTTACGTCCAGTAACGGCTGAAACGCCTTCTATGAGTCGGGGATTTGCTTCCCATCCAGTTTTCTTATAAACTGGCAAACAGGGTCGTTTTTAGTCAGATTCCCTAGACTATAACACTGCAATTCATCACGAAATTGTGTCCATAGATTAAGCAATGCACGCTGAACAAGTCCACAAGAATGTGACTCGAGAGTTAACAAAACATTATCCAGCGACTCATTACTCAAACCATTCTTAATAAATGAAAGTTTATCTACTCTATTCCTGGACGCACAACCTAATGAACGACAAGTCTGGTTACAATTCCATCTAGCACATTTATAACATACTTGTAACCTCTTCGCTCTTCACCTCTTGGCGTAGTAGCTCTTTCCTAGACCAGGCATGTATTTTGCGAGATTAATGTCCGGCTCACCGGACAATCTCACCTTGGCTTCGATAAGCCATCGGATATCCGCAGGCACATTTAGAAGCATTAACGCCCAAAGTCTAGTCATCCGTACTTTATAAATTTTAAACACAGCATTTTGAGAAAGTGAAGGGAAATATTTACGAAGGTTCGGTAGAAAGATATCAGCATCCATTGAAGAGAAGAAAAGGAGAGATATTACCGATAATGCGATTGAGTTTGTTCTTCTCCCAGATATGCACGTTTCAAACCTTCGAACAATGGCTTCAACTCCAGTTTGAATGTTTCCTCAAGCTGTTACACAACTGAACTCGAAGCACGGAATAATCAAATTAAACACAAGAAAAGAAAAGAAAAGAAAAGAAAATAGAGACACATAAAAGAAATAAAAAAACAAGAGCAAATGAAAGTCAAAAACAAACAACAAAGCAAATGAGACAAATGGCAAAGAGAGATAAAACCTGATCAATTATAATAGCCGATGAGAGGAATCTCCTCGAAACACAAAAATTGATCATTACTACCTTCTTTTCTTTGTCTCTTTTTATTTATGTTTCAAAAACATTGGGTTGCCTCCCAAAAAGCGCTTGGTTTAACGTCCTCAGCCTGACGTCGTATCTGTCCTTCTACCCATCTAAGATCAGTTTGGCTCGTTAGAGAGGTACCTCATCGACGATCCCGTGATATCACTGAATTCTCATAGTAAAGCTTCAACCTGTGCCCATTCACCTTGAACACTTTGTCCGTTTTTAAGCTCTTGATTTCCACTGCACCATGAGGAAAAACATTAGTAAAAACAAAAGGTCCAACCCATCGAGATCGTAACTTACCTGGAAATAACTTGAGGCGAGAATGAAATAAAAGAACTTTCTGTCCCACTTCAAAATTCTTTCTGGAGATCATTTTATCATGAAATGCCTTAGTTCTCTCCTTGTAAATTCTGGAATTCTCATAGG
>SNVD02004704.1:0-20783 GCA_013180625.2 Boswellia sacra | reverse complement strand
GTCGTCGTCGTCGTCGTCGTTGCTGGCGTCTGCTTCTTTGCCCGCGGGCAGCGTTGCAGCGCCGGCCGAGGCAAATTGCTGCAGCCGTTCGCCGCTGGCCGCCGACCAGACTGGCGCCCGTAATGCATTTTGTGTGTTTTGGCCGGCGCACTCGACGGCGACGACGGCGTCTCGTTGGCTCCGGGCGTCGGCCGCCGGCACGCACGCCTGCAAAATGCGGCCGCCGACTGGGACGAAAGTGTCCAGTTGATTGCGCGCAGTCGCGGGCGTTCGCGCCTTCGCGCGCGCTGCCCGTCGCTCGACATAACGGAAACTTTCGCCGCCGCCGCCGCCGCCGCCGCCGCCGACCAGGTGAAAGGTGCGCGCGCGCCGCCCACTAGAATGCGCGGATGCGCCGGCGCGCCAGCCCAAGCCTTTCGGCTCCTCCGCAGCGCTTCTACTGGTCGGCGTGGCTCTCGCTCACTTTCGCCCGCTAAGCCGAGCCGCAGCGCCGGCGCTCAACGAGCACTCGGGCGCCCTTCGAGTCGCAGGTCAGCACTTTGCTGTTTGGCCTGAAAGTGAGCTCGACTCGGCGCCGACAGCGTCAACAAAGAGCCGCCGCCGGCGCGAGACAGTGACAGACAGTCGACATTGAGCTCACGAGCGAGAGGGCGCGCGCAGAAGAAGAGTCGAACGGATGGCTTTGTGGGCGCAATTGGGCTCGAGTTATCAGCAACCAATCAAGAGTTTCGCGGCCTCGCTCAAGTGAGCTCCAAGCGCACGATGCGACTCGACGACCGACTCGGCGCTGAGTCGCCGACAGCTGTCCGACACGAGGCCGGCGCGGCGCCGGAAGTGGAGCAAGCCCGGCCGAGAGTCGCGCATCAGCAGCACCCACAGTGGGGCCAACATGAAAACCACCGGCACTGCAACCAAAACCAGAACCACAACCAGAAGCAGAACCACAACCACAACCACCATCACCACCACCACCAGCGCGACTCTCACTCAACGCCCGCGCAGTGCTGCTGTCGCCAGGAGTGCGCCCGACGGGCCCGGACGAGTGTCGCGCGCGCAGCTGTGGGCTGGCGGCGAGAAGGAGCGCCCGCCTCGCTGTTGGCGCTCCTTCTCCATCTCCTACTAGTGAGCACAGCCATAGGCCACCGAGAGCCCGCATTGAGGCGCCGCTCAACAGGTAAGTGGGGCGCCGGCGATTGTTTTGCTCCAACGGAAGCTGACTCAATGTCACCTCGACTAACCTCAGCCCGACGCCCAATCTCGATGGCTCCAGACGAGACGAGCGGATCGGCCACGACCTCGACCACGTCGACCACGACCACTCGGCCGAGCTCCGCGTGTCAGCCGCACAGCGTCGGCCAGCGCGCCAACACCAAGAAGGTGTTCTGCTTCTACGACATCCAAGACGACTTCCGGCCGCAAGACCTGAACCCGTGTCTGTGCACGCACGTGGTGTACTCGTACGTGGCCGTGCGCAAGAATCTCTCCTTCATCGCGGGCAAAAAAGGTGAGTCTCGCGAGCGAGTTCGGCGCGCGCAATCGAGAGGGCGAGAGGGCGAGAGTGCGAGTGAGAAGATGCGCCGAGTGGACAGGTGAGAGCGTAACGGACGCGCGCGTCGGCGGGCAACAAGTCAGTGCGCTGGCAAGCAGTTGATTTAGCACGAGCGAGTCGCCAAAGTGGAGTGAAGCCATAAAAGTGACGCGCGCGCGCCGCCGCCGCCGCCGCCGACTTCTTGTTTCGCGCGGCGCCGTTCGAAATTTTCAAACTTATTAAGATCTTCGTCTTGCTCGTCGGCCTCGTTCAACTCGACTCGACTCGACTCGACTCGACTCCACTGGACTCGGCTCGACTGGAGGCGTCACAGGTGGCGAGGCTGGTTGCCATTAGTGAGCTGGCGGCGCCACTTTGGCGAGCGCAATGAAGTTCGCGCGCGCGCTCCAGAATGTCCGTCTCGAGTTGCGCGCGTTTCGAGTCGCCAGGTGCGGCTCGCAGGCCCGCCGCCGGTGCGCTCAAAGTTGAAACACTTTTCCCGCGCTCGTCCTCGTCGGCCGGCGTGGACGTCTTGGGCCGGCGCAGTTGCTGCAGTTGCTGCAGTCGCCGCAGCAATAACAATAATAATGAGCAGCTTGTTACTTTCATGCTAAATGCGCCCGCAACTGCGGCCGGCCGGCCGCTTTATGGTTCCATTAAACTCTGCGCTTCCAGCGAGACGCCGGCGACGCTCGAGCAACCCTTTTGCCGCCGGCGCTCAGTGTCGCCGGCCGCCACTTGTCAACCGGCGGCGCGCAATCTCGCCAGTTACGACCGCATTCAGCGGCTCGCCTCTTTGCTCGTGCACAGCCAAGCGCTGGCGCTGCGAGACGTCGAAGTGTTTTGGCGCAACAGCGGACTCTCAGGGCGCGCAGCTCATCATCTAATCGATGCCGTCGTCGGCGTCGTCGTCGCGGCGGCGTCGTGGTCACCTTTCGCGACTTGCGCGCGCCTGTCCATCAGCGGCCAGGTAGACGTGCGCTCGGCCGCTCGCTCGCGCAACAGGTGGAACGGATTACCCATTCCGGCGGGCGGGCTTCGCGGCGGCGAGCCGGCCGGCCGGCCAGCGCACTCAAATCCAATAAGCGACGGCCATAATCTTCGCCGCTTGCGGTCGCGGGCGCGCGCGCGTTCGACTTGCTAATTTTGGCCACTAAACGGACGCTGGAGCGCGCCGTCGGCCGGCCGAGCCGACTGGCCGTCACTCTGTGGCGCTCGCTAATCTTGAATTAACCCTAATAATACAAGTTCGTCCGGGCGCCGGGAATATTATTCACTTTCGACTTCAACCCGAGCGACGGCGGCGGTCCTGCGGCGCACAGAGCCGAGCGGTGGCGCGAGTTCCGGCGCTCGGGCGCGTCCTGTCGGCGCGATCGCATCGAGGCGACGCGCGGGCGGCCGGGCTCGAGCCAGAGGTGTGCACGCAAATGGGCGTTCGACAGGTGCGCGCGCAGCTCGCCGACGCCGACGCAAGTCGACGCCTGGCGCCTCTGCAGCTGGCGACGGCGAGGGCGCGGCCGCGTGCCGCCGGCTGGCGCCCGGCGGCTCTCACCTTCGCCGCCGATTGATTTTGCATTCATTCGTCGCCGGCGTCGCGCCCTCCGTCGTCGTCGTCGTCGTCGTCGTCGTCGTGGTCATCAGCGCCGACGCCGCACTTTGGCTGCTCCCTCGCTTTCGGCTCGCGCCGGCGAGCTGGCGGACGCGCGAGAGAGCGCCCGAGCCGAGTGGCCCTTCGGCCAAGTCGCCCAAATCAATGGATCGCCGCCCGATCGAGGCACTCCCGCGGCCGAGCTCGCCAATCGGTCGGCGCTCGAGTTACCCGCGCCGTAGGAGCGAGCACCAAGTCGCCGGCTGGTTGCATACTCACCCGAGCCGGCGGCCGCGCGGCGCTCGATTAGACTCACTAATCGAGCGCGCGCGCATGTGGGCAGGGCGCAAGTTTTGCGAAAACGAGCGCGCCAAGAAACAAATATACGAGCGACTCGCCAGCGACTAATTTGGCGCCGCCAGTTCAAGCCCGCGGGCCAAATTACAATTCGCCGCCCGCGTGCGCGCGCCAGCTTCTGTTCGCCCGCTAGGCCGCCGCTCTCCAGTGCGAAAATTAGTCTTGCCACAGGTGAGCTCAGGTGCGCTCAGGTGCGCTCAGGTGCGCTCAGGTGCGCCTGCACAATGCAGACGGGCGCCCAGAAGTGGAGCGAGTCGGCGAGCCGGGGGCGAGATTGAATTTGCCAACACTCTCGAGCGGTCGCTCGGAGCGGCGGACTCGAGCGCGAGAGTGGCGGTCGCGGCTTGATCGGCGGCTGCCGTCGTCGAGCTCGAGGGGCACAAAGCGGAGCTCACGTTTTCGCCATCGGCCCGGCGCCCGAGCGCTCGCGGGCCCGACCGGCGAGCGGGCTGCGAGTCGTCGCGAGCGCAACTAACTAACTGAGTTCTCCTCGCGAGATGCGCCACAAGCGCCGCCACGACCACGACGACGTCGCTCGAGGGCGGCATTTTGTGCAAACATAACAAAGAAATCAAATTAGTCGGCGCGCTCGGCGCCGATTTGTCTGCGCGCCGGCGTCGTGAACTCGCCGCCTCAGCGGCTAAACAAAGAGCTGAGGCTGGCGCGCGCGTCGCCGGCGAGCGACAGGTCGACGCTCGCTCAACTCCATTCATTTTCCATTCATTTGCGCACTCATTTGCCGCGCTATTGCCGGCCTATTGCCGCGCCATTGCCGCGCCCGCTCGCCTACCTGCGAGTGGCCTGTGCTCGAGATTGCGCCGAGCGCGCTCGCCGTGTCGGTCGCGCGGCCATTCGTTCCACTCGTCCGGCCGCCCGCTCGCTCGCTGGACTTTGCGCTCGCCTGGCCGGCCGATCCAACGGCGAGCAGCTAGAGCGCCCGCCCGACTGCCAGATTGAGCGATGCGCCGCCAGTCCCGATGACGCGCGCAATCATCTCGACGCCGTCGGCTCGGCCACGGCGACCAAGATAAATAGAAGTCGACAAACACAAAGGCGGCCGGCCACTTGTTGATTGTCTCGCGCAGATTTCCGGCGGCCAAAGGTCGGCGTCGGCGAGCAATGCTTTCGCTTGCAAATGAGCGCACTGTGCGCACTGCGCACTCACACACACACACACACACACAAAAGTTCCAAATTTTGCGCTCCGCCGCGTCGTCGACGGCGCCGCAAAGGTGAAGCCAAGTCAAAGGCGACGCCGACGACGAGTGAGTTCCGGCGCACGAGTGAGTGGTCGCCGAGTCAACACTCACTCACTCTTTCGCTCACTCACTCACTCGGTCGGGCGGCCGACCACCGGCGTACAGAGCGAGCCGAGCGAACGGAGTGCAACATCGACAGCCCGAGCGACGAGCGCGCGCCCGCCCCCGACACTGCGGACGCGCCGAGGCGGCCGACAAATTGATTAGATTTGTCACCTGGCGGCGGCCAGTCGGCGGATGGCGTGCGTCGAGTCGGCGGGCGTCATTTTGGCCGCACACTTTTTGCTCCAAAGCCGCCGGCCAATTCTCACGCTCGGCCGGCCTGTCTGCAGCGGCTCGGCCCGCGGCGGTGGGCGGCGATTTGCATGGCGGCCGCCCAGCGACGCGCAGCTCCTACGCAAAAGTGTCACCTCCTGGGCACGCAAGAAAGTGAAAGTAATTAGCCTTCAAGTGGCGCTGTTGGCGCAAGCTCCCGTTTCTGTGGTCGAGCGGCCGTCGCTTGGGCGAGTTCATCGCTCGAGAACTGAGTGGCGCAACTCGAGTCGAGCGCGCGGCCCCCTCGCTCGTGCGGGCCATCACTCATCGGGCGGCCGTGGAAAGGTTACCTGCGAGCGATTCTCGCGGCAGAGAGAACTCCACTCGAGCAGATCTCGGCCGCCAGATAACTGGCGCGCCGTCGCGGTCGCCGCCGCCAAGTTCATCCCGCGGACATCTAGATTATGCCGACGCGGCGCAAGTAAACAAAGACATCTCGACTGGGCCGCCCCGTTGAAACAATTGGGCAATTAGCTAACTGTCTCTCTCATCTGTTCCTTCTCGGCGCTTACATCTGGCGCCGTGCTCGACATCTTCATCGCCTACCCGCACACTAAACACACAAACACCGACGACGACAACAATGGTGACGCAACCACTCCGCAGGCGACCTCCGCTCGCTGGCCAGCCTGAAACGCAAGAACCCCAACCTCAAGCTGCTCGTCTCGCTGCGACCCGACGACTACTTCTCCTTCGAGTCCAGCGCCAGCCCCAACGCTAATGAAACCTCGGCCGCCGAGCTGGCGAGCGGCGCCAACTCGGCCGCCAACGAGATGCATCAGAAGTTTGCGAAACGAGTGCGCGACTTTATTGTGCGCCACTCGCTGGACGGCATCAACCTGGACTGGCCCTACTTCGCGCAGACCTTCGGGCCGAGTGCGCCCGCCGCCGGCGCCGACGTGGGCGCCACGGCCGTCGGCAGCGCCTCGCTCAGCGGCCGCGAGCACCTGACGCGCGCCCTGCAGGCGATCAACGAGAACTTCCAATCGACGCTGAGCCAGTCGAGCCCGAGCGCCGCCTACCTGCGCCATCTCCAGGCGCCGCTCGTCACGCTCACCACCAGCAAGGACTTCCACTCGCTGCTGGAGGCCTACGACTTCCGGGCGCTCGGCAAGCTCGTGGACTTTGTGCACCTGCCCGCCTTCGACTTCGACCTCAACGTGGACCAGTACTCGATCGGCCACCCGGCGCGTCTGCACGGCATCTTCGACGCCGAGAACCTCGACACTCTGGTCGACCTGTTGCTCTCGAGCGGCCTGCCCAGCGACCAGCTGATCGCGGGCATACCCGCACACGGCGTCCAGATCACGTCGACGCGAGCGCCGCCTCCGCCGCTCGCGCCGCCCACGCCGCCCACACAGGCGAGCGCCGACGGCGCGCCCACCGGAAGTGGCCCGGCGGCCAGTCTCGACGACCAGCTCGAGGCGGCGGCCAACATTAGCATCGTTTCGCACTCTGAGGTGTGTCGCGTGCGCGATCTGGCGCGCGCCAACTGCACTGCCGCCGCCGCCAACGCCACCGCCGGAAAGCTTAACGAAACCGGAAGTGGCTGCTGGACGATGTCTCGGTCGCGCGACCTCACGGCGCCGTTCGCCTACGACAGCGAGCACTGGATCGGCTTCGACGACGAGGCCTCGGTGAAGCTGAAGGCCAAGTACGTGCTGTTGCGCCACCTGGCAGGCGTGGCCCTGTTCACCGTCAACCACGACGACCCCGTCGGCCGCTGCGGCTTCGGGCCCTTCCCGCTGCTCGCCACCCTCAACGGAGTGTTCGCGCGCGCGCCCGCCATAGTTCACGCCCACCAGCAGCAGTCGGGCGCCGGAAGTGGCGCCAGAGCCGCCGCCGCCGCCGCCGCCGGCGCAGGGACATCTGGCGGCGACCAGGCGAGCGCCGCCTCCAGTGGGCGGGCCTACTTCACGCGGGCGCCCCACCAGATGCTGACCGCCACCTCGCTGGTGGCGCACATCTTCGGCGCCAAGGCGACCACCAAGTCGACTAGCGCGCCGCACGTCGCGGGCGACCTCATGCAGAGCGCCACCGACGAGCAGCCCGCGGCGGCGGCGAATCACCGCGCCGCCGGAAGTGGCGGCGAGGCGCCCGCGCAGCCGCCCGCCGGCTCCAGTCTGATGTCGTTCGCGGACATTATCGAGAAGTACGCGCTCGTGAGTCGGCCCGCGAGCGAGCAGTGGCCAGCCGCGGCCACGCCCACGCCCACGCCCGCTGGCGCCGACGGAGTGCCGCAGGAGGCGGACGCGGCGCTGCCCTGCGACAAGGTGGGCTATCAGCGCTACCCGCGCGACTGCTCGCGCTTCTATCGGTGCGTCCAGACGCCGCCCGTGGCCACGCCGGCGGTTGCTCGAGAGCAGACGCATTCCACCGGCGACCAGCACACGGCGGCCGCTCGTGAGCTCCTCCATCACGCGCCTCCAGTACGAGTGCCCCTCGGGCCTGGTCTTCGACGAGCAGTACCAAATCTGCAACTGGCCCTCGTGGTCGGCCCAGTGCACCGGAAGCGGCGAGGTGAACTCCATCACCAACTCCAAGTTCGTGTGCCCCAACTACGGCTACTTCCAGAACGCCGAGAACTGCGAGTACTTCTACTATTGCTCCGACTACAACAGGGGCACCACGCAGGCCTACCAGTTCCGGTGTCCCTTCGAGCTGGGCTTCGACGAGGAGAAGCTCCAGTGCAACTGGAAGTGGCTGGTCAAGGGTTGCAACGCCACCTCCTCCCCCACATCCACCCCCGCCACGCCCTCTTCGGCGAGTCCCAACCACGAGCTGGCCCGGAAGTACTTGGCCTCGCTGGCGCCCGACGCCGTCGAGGCCACCAGTCCACCGCTGAACTCCCCCTCCTCCGACTCGCCCGCGCTCACCACCACCAGCACCAGCACCACCACCACGTCGGCCACAACCTCGACCTCGAGCTCCGCCCCCACCGCCACGCCCACCTCGAGCTCAACCTCAACCACAACCACCGCCACGCCCACGCCGAACCCAACCACCACCGCGGGCGCCGCCGAGATTTCCCTGAGCAGACGCTCGCTCGAGCTGGAGGACTCGAGCGAGCTGCAGGCCGCGGCGCGCGCCTTCACGCCCGCCATCTCGAGCCACATGACCAGCCTGCTGGCGTCCATAGCCGCCATTCGGCAGCATCGCAACCGGAAGCCGGCGACCGGCGCCAACAGCGCGCCCGCTGCGCCGCTAGGCACCGGAAACGAGCCGAGCGCCGGCGAGCTCAACAAGCCGCGCGTCAAGTATCCCAACTTCGTGGGCATGCCCAGCCAGGCGCTAGGTGAGGCCGGCGCCTCCGCCGAGAGCTCGCAGACCGCCGGCTTCCGGCTGAGACGGCGCCAGCAGCAGCAGCACCAGCAGGGCTCTTCGGATGGCGACCAGGCGAGCTCGAGTGTGGCCGCCGCCACGCCCTACAAGCGGCGCCCGCCGCCGAGCTCGGTGTTCTCCTTCCTGCCCAGCAGCGCCATCTACATGGTGGTGGACTCGCTGC
Source organism: Boswellia sacra (assembly GCA_013180625.2). Classification (NCBI taxonomy): domain Eukaryota; kingdom Viridiplantae; phylum Streptophyta; class Magnoliopsida; order Sapindales; family Burseraceae; genus Boswellia; species Boswellia sacra. The sequence continues at coordinate 12,231 of SNVD02004704.1, read as the reverse complement.
GCTCGGTCGGCGAGGCGGCGAGCGACGAAATCAACAGGTACATGCGGCTCGCCGGCGACCGCGTTCGCGACATCCTCGGGCCCGCCACGGGAGCCTCTTCCGCCGGAAGTGGCCTCATGGGCTACAAGCGCCACCTCAAGTCGGACCACAAGCAGGCGCAGCAGCAGCGCAGACGCAGCGCCGACGAGGACGACCAGGAGCTCGAGTCGTCGCTGGCCAGGCTGGCGGCGCGCATCGTGTCTGCTCGGGCTGGCGCGCGCCGATTGGCGGTGCCCAGTCGGAGTGCAATTAGCGGCGCTCACTATCGAGAGCTCGCCCAGGTGGAGCCGGACGAGCAGCGCCGAACGAAACGGACGCGTCGCGACACCTCCGCCGCCTCGGGCGCGCTCGCCGACTCGCTGGCGGCCGACGAGGACTTGCAGGCGCTCGAGAGCAGCCACTCGGCTGGCGGCCAGGTGTATGCGATTCCTCCTGCGCAACTCAACAGTGCACGCCCCCACCAAGTGCAGCACAGAGATCCGCTCGGCAGGCCGCCCGGATATCCGCTGAACCCGCTCGACGAGGCTGCGCGACAGGCGGTCCTGGGCCCCGAGCCCAAGCTCTACACACAGCCCAGCCACCTGGTGATCAACCAGATGAGCGGCATCTCGCAGCTCGACTACGAGCGGCTCGTGGTCCGGCCTCACCAGGCGCACGCCTACCCGCAGCCCCAGCCGCAGCCGCCCCCGCAGGCCTACCCGCATCCGCAGTACAAGCGGCCCGCGATGCAGGCGCAGCACCCAGCGGCTGAACCCATGATGAGCTCGGCGAGCGAGCACGTGCAGGCGCACGAGAGCGGCGGCCCGTTCGCCATCGATCAAGGCAGAGTGATCGAGCGCATTATCGAGCAGGCCCGCGAGGCGTTCACTCTGAGTCACCAGGACACCAATGGCGCCCAGTCCACTGGCCAGACACTCGCACTTCCCTTCGGCATGCCCGCTCTCCATAGGCCCGTACAGTCGGCCGGTGGCGACCTGTTGCAGGCGGCCGACACCTCCGGAGTTGCGCGCAAGTCGACCGCCAGCTCGCCCCCGCCCGCGCCTCAGAAGCGCCGCTCGACCGTGGCCATGCGACTCGCCACTCTCGCCAAGCTCAGCCTCCTGCCCACCACCACCACCACGAGCACCACGAGTACCAGCACCACCACCAGCACTCTGGCGCCGCCCACGACGCGCGGCGCATTCGCCGAGGCGGGCAAGTCGGCCACCAAGGGCGCTGGCTCCTATGTGTCGGCCTTCTTGCCCTCGTTCAGCGAGGTGGTGGTGGCGCCTGCGCGCACAATCATGAACAAGGCCATGGGCTTCAATCGGGCCGTCCAGGACTTTATCTCAACCCTGGCGCCGGGCGGCGGCACAGCCTCCAAATCGGCCTCCACGCTCGCTATTCCGGTCACCACCACGCCCAAGTCGCCGCAAATCAGCCTGGCCACAACTCCAATGCCCATGGCCCTGAACCAGATGCACTTTGTGCCCCACGTGCAGCAGCCACAGCGCTTCCAGGTGGCGCAATTTCCGTTGCCACAGCCGCAGTCGAGACCAACGGCGCCATTCCAGCCGGCGCCCGGGATTCAGATGAACCGGACTCGCGGCGACGCTCTGCTGCTGACTGAGAGCGAGGCGCGCGCTCTGAGCGCCCAACTGGACCAACTGAGCAAAGAGCAGCTCGAGGCGCTCTCGAACGACCTGTTCAGGAGTGAGCAGCCGCTGAGTGTGCAACTGTCGGCCCAGCAGCCACTCGGCGCACAAGCTCAGCAGAGGCGGCCAGACCACGAGCAGCAGCCTCATCAATTACAAACACAGCCTCAACCGCACTCCCACTCACAAGCACAGCCACACTCGCAACCACAGCCACACTCGCAACCACAGCCACACTCGCAACCACAGCCACAACCGCAAGCGCAAGCTCAACAGAATGACTATGTCGCGCGCCTGCTCAAGATGCTCGTGCAGACCAGCCACAACCCCGAGGACGTGCGTCTGCTCGACCAGCTGGCCCACCAGCTCAATAACCCGCGACCCAATGGCCAGGACCAGTCGCTGATCGAAATCGGCCAGCCCGACGACCTGGCGCTGCTCGAGGCCTTGGGCATGATCCCAGCCGGAAGTCAGCCCGCAGTGGGCCCGAAACAGCCGGAAGTCGAGGCGAGCGGACAAATGGCGGCCGGCACGCCCACGAGTGTGGCGCAAGAGACTCAGATTAGCTACCAGCATGCGGCGCGCCAGGTGGAGGGCACCGAGGGCACGCACCCGTACCAGCGACCCGGCGGAATGCGACCCCTGAAAGAGTACGTACAACACGAGCAGCAATCGGAGCAGCCGCAGCAGCAGCACCAATCGTACAATCAACAGTATAGTGAGCCACACTTCAGTCAGGCCCAACACGGCGGCAGTGCACCGCCACAGCAGCCGCCGTCGTACCAGTCTTACCAACCGCACCAGCAGCACCAGCATCAGGCAGCTCGTCAACAACAGCAACAACAGCAACATCACCAGCCGGCGCTCGAGCTCATCGAGGGCATGCCGCCGCTGGAGGTCACCGACGATTACTCGGGCACCACCAAGTTCGTGCCGGTGGCGCTCGACGTGAGCAGCCCGGCGCCCGTGTCGTACAACAGCCAGCACCACCACCACCATCACCACCACCAAACGTACAACTCCTATCCGACGTACGAATATCCCACCACCTCGACCACCACCACCACTACCACCACAACGACCACCACGCCGAGACCAACTCAGCTCGTGAATCAGCTGTTCAATGAGCGTGTAATTGAGCGAGTGGTGCCGCCTGTGAAACAAACCTTCACGGAGCTGATCGAAAACAATGTCACCACGCCCGACGGCATCGAGACCACGCTCGAGACGCGCACCAAGACCGCCATCTCGGCGGGCGCCGGCTTCAACATCGGCACCCAAGTGGGTCTGGGCATGATATCGCCCGCATTCGGCGGCCAACTGCCGGCCGACTCGCCTCAGGCGCAAGACGCCGTTTCTACCAGCACCGCAGGCTCGACCTTGAGTGCAACAGGCGTCGACCAGACAGTGGCCAACAGCACGGCTGCCAACGACACGACCACCACCAACACTCAGGAGGCTGGTAAGATGAGCGACCCGCCCATCATGTCGGCCCAAGCCTTTGGCACCAAGGGCGACGCGCCTACCAGCATCTCTCTTGGTGCGACGGCGGCGCAGCTCCGAGCTGCTGGAGACGCCGAGCTGATGACTAGAGTGGAGCCCCTGGAGCCAATCGTGGGCTCCGTCGACTCGATGGCCGGCGGCCAGTTTGGTGCAGAGCCGAGCGGCGGCCGCGAGGTCACCTCAAGCTCCAGCTCTCAGGTGTTCCGCGGCGACGGAACGCAGCCGCTCTCGAGCAGCCAGACGAGCTCCAGTGTGACGCAAGCGCGCGCACCTGGCGGCAGCGTGTCCACCCTGAGCGGCTACAACTTTGCCATCCAGCCCGTGAACCAGTTCGAGGAGGTGATCGTGCGCAAAAAGTTCAAGCCGTTCCCGAAAATGGTGCCCCAGGTGAGCAGCTTCGTCTCGTCGCAGGAAATGCGCTCGGCGAGCCTCCAGGAGACGCCCCAGTCGATGACCTCCACAACGAGCCAGCAGCAGCAGCAGTCGGTTGGCGTGGACGACCAGTCAAAGTTGCAACAACAAACAGTCGACAGCTCCTCGGCGTCGTCGTCGTCGTCGTTCGGTCTGGGCGACGTCTCGAGTGCTTCCGGTGTGGAGCTCGGCGCGGGCATGAGCGCCGTGGGCGTCGTGGACAGCGGCGGCGCGGCCAGTCAGCAGCAGCAACCCTTCGAGCAGCAGATAAGAGACGACGAGCTGAGCACGGTGGCGAGCACTTTCGGCGAGCTCGCCGGCGGCTCGGGACAGTCGCCGCAGGTGGGCGTGGCCGGAGATCAGAGCCAGTCGGACGCGAGCAGAGGCTCGATGACGCGGCTCGAGCTCCAGCGCGAGCAGCAGATCGCCCAAGAGCTGCGCCAGATTGGCGACCAGCTGAGCGCCGTGGAGCGTGAGCAGCAGGCCGAGCTCGGGTTTCGGGGCGACAACGGACAGCTGTCCGCAGCGACAGCCACCGAGTCGCGCGCCCAGCCGAAAAAGTCCGGCTCCAAGAAGTCGGCCCGCAAGAGTGCGGCCCGGAAGTCGGCCACCACAGCGTCGCCGGCCGCCGAGCCGGACACGGCCAAGCGGTCTGTGGGCCAGGACTCGCCGACGACCACTACGACTACCAGCAGCAGCACCACTACGACGACCACCACGACCACAAAGGTGCCGCGCCTCAAGGGGGTCGAGGCGGCCTTCGAGAACCTGATGGTGGAGCTGAAGCGGAGTAGGAAGCCCGAGGCCGCGAGCGAGCCGAAGAAGAACAAGGCGAAGAAGTCGACCGACAGGCAGGTGGGCGCGAGCTCGAGCACGGCCAAGCCGAGCGCCGACCCGATCGAGTCGGCGGCCACAGGCGAGTCGCGGCCCCGGCGCAAGTCTCGCAGCAAAAAGCACCAGCGCCAGCAGAAGCAACCAAAAGTGGGCGACTCGGCGGATTCGGGCGACAAGCGATTGTCGCGGGCGTCGGCCACCTCGTCAAAGAGGCGCCGAGCCAACAAGTCGCAAGCGCCGGTGCCGCAGGCGTCAGCGCCGAGCGGCGAGCGCGTCGCCGTCTACGGTACCAAGTCGGGCTTCATGCCCATCATCAAGCCCGACGACCCAAACTATGCGTCCGTCACGCCCGCCAGTCTGGTCACGAGCCCACAGCTCTCGAACGGCGGCGTGGGTGGCGTGGGCGGCAACAGGCTCGAAGACCAGGAGCCCATGAGCTTCGGCGCGAGCTACACCTCGAGCAAGTTGGCCGAGGCGCAGCACTTGGGCGAGCTGGAGCCGAGGAGGAAGTCGGTGGGTGCGACGGCCAATGGCGCTCATAGCGCAGCCAACAACTGGCGCGACTACTTCGCCAATCACGGCCGGCTCAGCGAGCAGATCAGCGTCGTGCATCTCGGCAATTACAGCGAGCAGATGGCGGGCAATGGGACGCGCCAGGTGATTCAGGTGAAGCTGGTGATCCTGCCCGCCTCGCCCAACAACCAGCTGCTGAACGCGCGCAACTGGCGCCATCTCGCCTCGAGCTATCCGGCGCTGTTCCCGCGCGACCTCGACGAGCTGCGCGTGGAGACCATCGAGCTGGGCAAGACTTCCATTCGACTCGAGAACGGCGGCCTCATCGACGACCAGCTCGAGGCGGACCGCTATGCGCACTTCCGGTCGCGGTACGAGCGCATCGCCGAGCTGATCGAGCCGCGCACCTTCAAGGCGCTCGACGAGATAGTGCAGCGCTCGAGCGGGCAGCTCTTTTCGGTGCAGCGCCGCGACACCGGCGACCGCACGATCATCGCCGTCATCCCCGACCGGCCCTTCATCAGGTCGGTGATGGGAGCCGCGGGCGGCTATCAGCGGCTCGTCGCGGTCAGCTCCACTCTGGCGCCGCCCAGTGGCGCCACCGGCCCGACTCCGGCGAGCCTCGAGCCGCAGCCAAACTCAAGCAACAACAAGATCTCACACGCAACCACCACCACCACAAGCACCACCACATCCACGACCACGACCACGCCCACCAGCAGGACCGCCACCAGAGGCCAATTCTCGGCGGCGCGTCTGCAGGAACAGACGCCCCAGAAGGCGGCCACCTTCAGTCGGGCCATCCAGGAGTCCATCCAGGAGGCCATTCGGCAGCACTACGACACGATGAAGAGCAAACTGCGCGACTCGATGTCGTCGCCGTCGTCGTCGTCGTCGTCGTCGTCGTCGTCGTCGTTCTCCGCCGACTCGGATGACGAGTACAACCGCAAGCGCAACTGGAGCACGCCCGCCGCCGACGCACTCGCCCGCATCGAGTCCACTGCCCGAGCTTCCGGCCCGAGCTCCACGCCCAGCTCGGACCCCATGGAGGCGTCGAGCTCGAGCACCGAGTACGCGATCGTCGAGGCGCCCACGACGGCGCGCGCCCCGCCCCTCGCGGGCTACAGCTCGCAGGCGCTGTTCCAGGTGGAGGGCGCCGAGCCCAAGTCACTCTACGGACTCGACCTGATCTCCGCCACGCCCGAGCGGCCACATGAAGAGCGCCCGAACGCTGCGCTCGGCGACCAGCTGGCCGCCGACACGCCGCCCACGACAACCAGCGGCTCCAGCGGTCAGGCGGCCAAGTCGGCCCGTTTCATCTCCATCGGCTCTCACCTGGTGGCCGCCCCGATGACGCGCATCGTGGACCAGGCCTACGTGAACCATTTCTACGACCACATCAGCGACCACCAGCTCGCCAAGTCCATCGGTTTCGACGAGCTCCTGTCGCCCGCTAACCAGACCACGCCCGCGCTCATGACAACGCCCGCCCCCCTGGCCGACGAGAGCGAGTCCGACAAGGAGCAGCAGCAAGTCGTGATGAACGGCGAGGCGGCGCTCGTGCCCGAGTCGGCGTGCACGCGGGCGGGTCTCTTCCAGCACCCATTTGCCTGTAACAAATTCTACGAGTGCTTCTGGGACAAGCAGAGCGCCAAGTTCACTCTCCACATGTTCGAGTGTCCCATTAAGTTGGCCTTCGACGAGCGAATCGTAGGCTGTGCCATGCCCATAGAATCGTCGCTCTGCGTCAACATGTAAACTGGTCTTCAATGGGCTCCGCTCAGCGCCCTGCTCGCCGCCAGCCGACGCTCGTTAGCTCGCGCTCGTTACCTGAGTGACGGCGCGCGGCTCAGTCTGAGCAATATCTCACCCACACTAGCCCACTGCGCCCCTGATGGACCTATTAGTTTTTGAGTGTAGTTTAAATAAGATAATAATGTAAATTGCCGACCAGTAAAGAGTTTCTTAGCAAACAAGACCAATACCTCAGCTCTTGCGACTCTGGGGAGAATTAGAGTGTAGAGACCGGAAATGAAGCGTTTAGACTCACCACAGATCAACGAACTGTTCTATCTGGTCGAATATCGCACCAAAGAGACTTCCATAAGCTGGCTACATATTGCCAAGGGTCGTTTGCCGCAACCACAATCGGAAGTGTATCTAGCGACCCGGACCTCATTTCAGTTCGGCGCCTACAGCGGATAACAACAGCGTTCTCCGCTGTAGCTAATTAGTGTTGAAAGTCACAATGGAGTGCGTATACGTCACTTTAGATATGTTTGCATATGTTCAGGTGTGAAGTCTAGTCGAATGAGCAGATTTTTTGGTTTTGTCCATAGGGAAAAAATCGCCCATATGGACTGCCCAGTTTGTTCAACGACTGTTCACCTGCCCCCATTTTCCCAAATCTATCTTCTGAATTTTAATCTAGGAGGTCCTTTAGACTGCTAAAAATGCATTGAACAGATTGGATTGATTGAATAGAGTCCAGCGCCAACGGATCTCGAGATACTACCAAATTCTTCCCAAGAAAGTGAGCGCGCACACTTCCTCTCCTCAAGGCGCCTAGAACTTTGCGTATCACTCTCGCACCAGTGAGTGAGTCTGGGTTCCTTAGAACATATCCAGTAACTTTGTAGAGCGCATGCGCGTTAGTCTTGGGACTCGAGGGTTCTTTGAAGAGTCAGGTCGACTTCTGAGCTGCACTTAGACCTTGACAACGCTCTGGACGCAAGTCCGTCTGTCGCTCGTGAATATTACGCCTACCGAGTTTGCTCCTTGTCGCTCGCCTCATAAAAGCAAGTGACATGATATCTTCAGATAGTTGTACTAAGAAGGAGCTGAATAAAAGTATGCAAGATGGATTACAGAAGGCCGGGCGCAATGGAGCGCCACCCAAGATTTGTACGACTAAGTAAAGTCCTCCTGCTCGCCTGCATCTACGGCGCCTCTATGAGCGGCGAGTACGGGCTGTCTCAGCCTAAGTGGGTGAGAACTTTGGATGGGTTTGTTTTGGGCTGGAACATTATCCTGATCATGACGAACCTTTACAAGTTGTTTGCGCGCCAACAGGGCACCAGTGTGGAGTCGATCAGGCGCCTGAAGCAGGGCCACTGGAGCTGGCGCGAAATCATAACGCTCGATTACCTGCCTCGCATTAACCAGTTCGCAATTCTCTACTACGGGCTCATAGTGCTTCTCATGCTACTACCCTGCAGTTGGCGCTTCTATATGTCTTCCCGTCAGTCTCAACGGCTGGAGCCGAGTCGCGTGGGCGGCTCCAACTCTGGGGCGATGACCTCATCCCACGCCCCCCAGGACACACAGAAGAGGCGCGGGCGACGGGCCCGGCGCCACGAGCACCGGCTCTACCTGCAGAAGTGTGCGCGGGATTCATTTGCGCCGCCGGGCAAGACGTTCAACTCCAAAAAGGAGCTGGTGGACTTCTTCCTCGAGGGGCCGCCCGTGCGCAAGGGGCGCAATTTGAGCGAGGCGGAGAACCAGCAAATCGGGCGCATCATAATGGCCACGGCGCTCAAGAGATTCAACAGCGACACCAGTTCCCAGCTCGATCTCAGCTCACTTGAGAGCCGGCGCGGGCCAGGCCAGTTGGGCGAACTACTGAGCCGAGTGTACGGCCACTCCGGCGTCGACGCAGCCTGCCCGCAGTTTGCCCTAGAGCAGTCGCCGGCCGTCTCGGTCACCTCGTCCATCTGGTCCTTTTCCGCCAGCGACGAGACGGCCGACGAGACGAGTGCAAACGAGCTGGCCCACCCAGACGCCGAGAGCCTGACAGATGGCGAAGACATCGATGTTGCGCTCATCGAGGACATGGTTGTTGTCAACAAACCCAAAGCGGGCCCATCAAAACCCGTCAAGCTGTCCACATTCACGGTGCCCATTCGTTCGGCCGACTTCCTGGTCAACAGAACCGAGCGCCGCTGGCTCCACCTGGCCACCCAGTTCGACCTCACCTGTGCCGTGGTATTTGTCACCTGGCTACCGCTCGTGTCCGTGTCCTTCTCTGGCTTTCGCCGTGTCAGCGACTACTTCGGCCCACTCAACTCGCCCGGCCGCGTGCCACTGGACAGGTTCCTCTATGTGTACGGCATAGCAGAGCAGGTGTTCGCCTGTCTCCAGGTGTCGGCCACCTTCCTGTTCACCAGCATCCTCTTGTCCATCTTCCACGCCGACCTGACCCTCAAGATCAGGCCGATGCGGCGCGAACTGAGGTCGTTGCGCAACCAGTTCACTCGGCTCGACCGCAACAGCGCCTCCGTGGCTCACGTGCGCGCCTGGCAACTTCGCATCTGGGCCTTCTTCGATCGGATCCGGCTGCTCGACAACTTTGTCTCGCAATACAGCATGCTCACCCTGTTGATGCTCATCGTGGGAGTCGTGTTCGCCTCCAGCTTCGTGCGGGTCGACGACACTATTGTGCGTGTCAGCGCCAGCTCGGCGCTCCTCTGCGACGTCTTAGCCTACTTCATATTGCACATTATTGGCGAACAAATCGAGCGCTCGGTAAGATCCACTCACACAAATCACAAGTGTTTGTGTGTGTGTCGCAACCTCTGTGTGTGTTCCTTTAATCGCTAACCAGTTGGAACTCTAACTCCGTCTGGCGCCACAACTCAGACGCGGCCCATTGCCAAGTACATCTACTCGATTCTGGCCCGCGAGTCGAGTCCCTACGTGAGACTCGAGTGGCAGCGCATCTTGCGGGTCTTTTATCGCCACGGCTACGTGCGCACCTTCACGATCATCGGTCGATATCCGGTCAACATGTTCACTCTCTTCAAGGTAAGTGAGCAAGTCGATCGCCGGAGGCTCAAATTATGGGACCTCAAACCGACGCTTGAAGCGATCGGGGCGGACACTAAAACCGTCCGACTCGCCCATAGGTCACCACGGCACTGATGGCGGCCTGCGCGCTGGCCAATAGATTGTTCCATCGAGTGGCATGGAATTACAGCTTCTCACAAGGCTGACGACCGATGGCCGGCGGCAGATGGGCGTAATAGGTCGACGTAGTCGAGCAGGTGAAATTGAGGCCGTCGACGGGTCAAAGGTAGAGGTAGTCCGATTGGCATGGGGGCCACCCGCTCTAATGGGCCTGCGACCAGTCATTGTGCGCCACAAAAGGGACACAATGGCTTCTTTGTGCAGGCCCCACACAATGAAACGCGGCCTTACAGCCCGAGCCCCAGGCCGAGTTCCAGCCTCGGCCGCAGGTCCGCGCGCTCCCACCTGTGCACAGGTAATTTAGGACGCGCGCGCGCTCAACAGGTGGCGTCCCAGGGACAACACCCCCCGAGCACAGGTGGCACCAAAACAGCAAGATCGCGACGCTGTCGAGGGCGCCGGCACGAGTGCGCACGTGTCGAGGGAGAGTCGACGCTCTCCAAGGCTTCTGATTGGCGCGGAGGCGACGGTGGCCTCTCGAGAGCTCGGCAACGGCAAGATCGTCGCTCGCTCGGATGGCGTGGCAAAGGATTGCGTGCTGAAGGTGTGCAGATACTTGTGGATCCCAGCGAAGTCACACAGTCACGTCCTCTGTCGGCAGAGGTGCGCGCGGTCTACGAGGCAAACAGGCAAGCAGTTAGTTGTGGTGCAGGCAGACTCACGGGGAGAAAGATACGGAGAGGGGGTGGCTTGCGTGATGAAACTTCGACGCAGAATGCACGTCTACCGCCTCTAACCACCCACGACGCCGACGCCGACGCCGACGACGACGACGACGAGGGACACCACGAAGTCCAAGGAGAGCTGTTGCGCAGTCGAAAACCTCGGCGGCCTCGAGTGGATGTTGTGGTTGTCCGCCGCTGTTGTTGATGTTGATTTTCGCGTTCGAAGCGTCGGCGCCGATGTTTTCCACCACCGGCTCGACTGGTCTCGGCTCGCTCGCTCGTCGACTGGCTTTCTTTGCTCTTGTTGTTGTTGTTGTTGTTGTTGTTGTCGTTGTGCTTTGTGTGCCACTGTGAGGCTGCGCTCTTTCGAGTGTGCGGAAAGTTTTACACGCGCAGACACACGGCCGAGCCTGCACAAGAACAGACAGCCACAAGCGCATGCAAGAGCTCACATCGAACAGCTCGGGCCCGGGCGAGAGAGGCCGGGCGCAGTGTGAGCTTGTGCAACCGGCGCACAGAGCGGCCCAGCTGCGCCCTTTAACTGGGTCCATTTAAACGGACGTCGTGGCGCACAGGGAGAGGAATCTGTGCGTCGGGAGGCGCTTTTGTGCGGTTCGTCGTCGGAGACATCATGACTGTGCGTGTGCAGGGCGCAGGGCAAACCAAAACGCAGCGTTGGCGCAGGCCACGCGCCGGCTGGCGTCTCGGATCTGCGCGCACAGACTCCAGCCGAGCGACGGCACAGCCGAACGGCCCTTGTGAGTGTGCGCTTTTGTGTGTGTGTGGCTGTCTCGCAAGCCCACTGGCTTTGTGTGCTCTGCTCTCGCTGGCTGACTCGCTCGCTCTCTCGCGAACAACGACGACGACGACGACGACGACGACGACGAGCAGCCGAATAATAAACCCAAAGCAATCCTTCGAGTTTGCTGCAACTGCTCTCAGCCACTGCTCTCGCTGTTGCTGCTCCTGCTGCCTCTTCTGTTGCTGCCGCCGCCGCCGCTCCTGCTGCTCCTGCTGAATAATAAAAGAAGACCACCGCCAATCGAGCGATTACGATTGCGACCACGACGACGACGACGACGACATCGGGAGATCAGGAGAAGTTTGACGAAATGTTAGATTGCAGATAAAACACAACAGAGAAAAATATTCGAACAGCACTGTTAGATCAGAGACGCAACCTAAGCGCCACATATGAATACCCAAACATACGCCAACTCTGTCATTCGCCTATACAGATAGAACTACACATACGTACATACTCACTTGCACCACCAATACTACCGACCAACTCATGCTCTGTCTGTCTCTCTCTCTCTTTCTCTCTCTCTCCTCTGTCTCTCTGTCTGCAACATACAAAACACTTGGCCAGCCCGTGATTAGCGTACTGTTTCGTCGTCCAGCTTTTGCATGATTGACTGTTTGTGAACTCTTTATCAACCACAGCCTTAATCTCGCCGCCATCAATCCACACTAGCTGGTCGTGATCGTGGTCGTGGTCGTGAACACCGAGTTGTAAACATACTCACTCATATTACACGGACACACAAAAATACACACACACACGCACACACACACACACACAAACACACAAACACACATACAAATATATATGAACAGACAGACAGACAGACACACACACACACACACACACACACACACAAGCA
>SNVD02004701.1:0-20235 GCA_013180625.2 Boswellia sacra | reverse complement strand
CAAGCAGCATGCCAAAGGCAGATCTAATGGTGACAAGACAAAAAGTCATCAAGGAGATAGAGGCTCCTGTCTAGGGGGAGCTTCAAAAAATCACGGTAATACTAGAAAGTTCGATTGCAAGTGTTACAACTATGGAAAGATGGGTCACATGGTGAAAGATTGTTGGCTCAAGAAAAAGCATATAGAGAGTAATGCTACTACTTCCAAATCTAAGGAAAATAATGAAAATGGTTGGGATGTCGAAGCATACTTTACAGTGGAGAAAGAAGACTTAGCTTTGATAGTTAAAAATGAACAGATCAGTTATGAAAATGATTGCATTGTTGATTCTGGTTGCTCAAATCACATGATAGGTGATAAACATAAATTATAGAACATGACAGAATACAAGGGAAATCGAGTTGTGGTAACAACTGATAATTCAAGATTACGATCACTCATATCGATAAGACGATAGTTGTGCCCCGATATAGTTCAACTTATGCTCGAAGATGCTTATCATGTTCCTGGCATAAAGAAAAATTTGCTTTCAGTGGCATAATTAACATCATCAGATAAAAATGTCTTGTTCGGTCAGTGAGATGTAAAGGTGTACAAGGACCTCGAGATATCAGAAAAGCCAACGATGGAAGGACGATGATTGGAATCAGTGTATGTATGTCAACAGAGTCTGCATATATAGACAAGACAAGAAAGAATGAGATAGCGGATTTATGGCACATGCGATGGGGTCACATTAGCTATTCTAAGCTAAATGTGATGGTGAAGAAGTCGATGCTTAAGGGACTTCCTTAGCTTGATGTGAGAATAGACACGATCTGTGCAGCATGCTAGTAAGGTAAAGCACATCAATTTCCATACAAGGAATCAAAGTTTAAAGCAAATTGGTGGAATGCGGTATATAGTGACGTTCATTGATGATTTCTCCAGACATATGGGTTTCTTTATTAAAGAAAAATCTAACACATTTTCAAAGTTTTAAGAGTTCTAAGAGATAGTTGAAGAAGAAGCAGAAAAGAAGATTCGTTGTTTGCGTACAGACAATGGAGGAGATTATAGCTCAAGCGAGTTTTCCCAATACCTTCAAAAATGCCAAATACGTCATCAGTATACATGTGCCAATACACCGTAACAAAATGGTGTAACTGAATGAAATAATTGACATCTTGCAGAAACTTGTCGAAGTATGTTACATGCAAAGAATATACCTAGAAGTTTTTGGGATGAAGTTATGAGAACCTCGACCCATGTGATCAATAAACTTCCTCAACCAAGGTTAGGATCTATCTCACCCTTTGAAAAATTGTGGGACATGAAACCTACGTTAGCTACTTTCGAGTAGTTAGATGTGTATGCTATGTATTTGTTCTTGATCATTTACGTAGCAAGTTTCACCAGAAAGCAATTAAATATATCTTTGTGGCATACGATAGCCAAAGAAAAGGGTGGAAACGTTGTGATCTTACAAGTGAAAGATGTTATACATCAAGAGCTGTAGTATTCGATGAAACATCTTCTTGGTGGTCCTCAGAAAATGAGGTATTGTTAGATTCAAAAGAATTCGAAGACTCAACAGAAGATAAGGGAGCATATTGTCCAAATTTAAACAAGTTCAGATGAAGATAAAGATCCATATGATAATAATGATGACAGCCAAGATGTAGCTCAGAATCCTTCACAAACTGGTGTGTATAGACAAGATAATAGACCTGGTGAAGTGGAAGAATTAATTCCACAATCACAACTCAGAAGGTTAACAAGAGTACGAAAGCCAAATCCCAAATATGCCAATGCAGCCATAGTTGAAGAAATAGTTGTGAAAGAGCCTGAGACTTTTGAAAAAGCATCTCAGAGATCTGGGTGGATTAAAGCTATGAGAGAAGAAGTCACAGCACTAGAGCAAAATCAGACATGGGATTTAGTGCCAAAGCCAAGAGAAGTGAAATCTATATCTTGCAAACGGGTTTACAAGATAAAGCATTGTCTATATGGATCAATTGAAAGGTACAAGGCTAGATTGGTTGCTCGAGGATTATCTCAACAATATAGGCTAGATTATGATGAAACGTTCAGTCTAGGGGCAAAACTTACAACTGTATGAGTCCTGCTAGCACTTACAACCAACAAAGATTGGAACTTATGGCAAATGGATATGAAAAATGCCTTTTTGCATGGGAAGTTAGATCAAGAGATTTATATGATTCAACCAATGGGTTTTCATAAGCAAGATCATCCTAAGTATGTGTGTAAGTTGTGGAAGGCGCTCTATAGATTGAAACAAGCACCAAGGGCATAGTATGGTAAGATTGTTGAGTTTCTTATCAAAGGTGGTTATTCAGTAACACCTACAGATCCCAGCTTATTTGTCAAAAATAATGGAGGAAAGCTAGCTGTGGTATTGGTATATGTAGATGATCTTATCATCACTGGGGATGATGAGATAGAAATTCACCAAACAAAGGAGAACCTATCAGTCCATTTCTAGATGAAGAACTTGGACAAGAATGAATATTTCTTTGCCGACAAAAATATTCCAGAGATTTGTTGAAGATGTTTTGGATGATTGAATGCAAGCCGATCTCGACACTGAGGGAAGAAAATGCCAAGATGTGTGCACATGAAGGAAAAGATTTGGAAGATGGGAAAATGTATCGACACTTGGTCGGTAGCCTAATCTACGTAACCTTAACTCGGCCTGACATTTCTTATGGAGTTGGTATGATGAGTTGGTGCATGCAAAATCCAAAGAAGTCTCATTTGGAAGTAGTTCAAAGAATATTGAGATATGTGAAGGGTACAATTGATTATGATCTTTTATACAAGAAAGGTGAAGATTCCAAGCTAGTTGGCTATTGTGATGTTGACTATGCAGGAGATCAAGACACTCAGAGATCAATTGCTGGATATGTGTTTACTCTTGGATCAGGAGCAGTTTCTTGGTGTAGTAAGAGATAACCGACTGTATCTTTGTCAACAACAGAAGCAGAATATCGAGCAGCAAAAATGGCAGCTCAAGAAAGTACATGGTTAATACAATTGATGAATGATCTACATCGAACAGTTGATTATACAGTTTCGCTATATTGTGATAATCAGTCAGCAATTCGTTTGGCAGAGAATCCAGTCTTTCATGCTAGAACTAAGCATGTGGAAGTGCATTATCAGTTCATCAGAGAAAAGGTTTTGCAAGATAGAAATTGAGATGAGACAAATCAAGATAGATGATCAAGGTTTTGAGTTCAGGCAAGTTCAAAAACTTTCGACGTCAACTTACTGAAGTAAAAAGAACAAGAGCTAGCGTTGAGGGGGAGTGTTAAGAAATCAACCCTATCCAATTTCATGATCCAAGTCCAATTTACATTGAAGTCCATTGCAAAGGCTAATTCTAAGATTTGTATGATATGTGTTAAATGTTTATTTATGTTGCCTGAGTTACACTTGTGTAGTGGGTATTAAATGTTTATTATATTGTGTAAGTTACACTTGTGTAATGGATATTAAAAGTTTATTTATATGGTGTGAGTTACACTTGTGTGGTGTAGTTTTAGTTTGCTTTTGTGTGGCTATGGTTACTTCTTGTAAACTATAAATAGCCCTCTTGTGTTTGAGTTTTATGTATCCAAGCATAGAATTTTAAGGATCCTAGAATAAAAAAAAATATATTGGTTCTTCCTTTTGAGTGTTTATTTTGGTGTTTCTCTTCTTCAAATTGAGAGAAGTGTTATAGTAAGATTTGGTGTGGCTATAATACAAATAATTTATTTTGTTTGTTCATTTACTCCTGAAATTAGAGTTTGTACTAGTTTGTTCAACACATTATAGGGTTTATGGACGGCCAAATGAGACTATTTACCTACACTCATTATTTCATTATTTTAAGCACACATTCTATTAAAATTTTTAAAAATTATTTCATTATTTTAAGTACACATTCTATTAAAATTTTTAAAAGGGTGAAGCTATTTGCCCCTAATAATTTATAAAAGATATACACAAACTTCTCTCACTGCATGTGTGACAATATCAATAAAACCATCACATAAATATATATTTTTCACCCATTTTAATTACACTCTACACACTTAAAACTACAGAACAAAGATTATTGCTAAAAATGATTATTTTTTGTCATTTACAATGGTGAATTATCATGCTTGTGCTTTGGTTGGGTTATCCCAACCTGCAATGAAAGGGGAAGAAAGTTTTGTCCTTGTCACATTCTAAGAATTAGGGGTGTTCAAAATCCAACCTAGTCTGTCCAAACCAACTAATCCAATTCAAACCGATCCATTCTTAATTGGATTTGATCAAGTAACAGATTGGATTTGATTAAAATTTTTAAAAACTGAATTAATTAGATTGGATAACTGATCCTATTATAAAAATCAATCATAAACCGATCCAATCGAAAAAATAGGTAATAAAATTAACTACGTAATATCTAAAAATTAAAAGTAATATTTGATGATCATTGAGAAAATGCATCTGTGTGTAATTGATACCTATAAATATAACTCAGTTATTATTAGTTTTTTATTTTATGAATTGTTTTTTCATGTCAATTATACTTATCTCAATATAAAAACTATTAGTTACTTATTAATTATTTATTCATGTTTGTAGGGCATTTTTCAATATGCATGCATGACATTGAGTTAATATAATTATGCAGTAATAAATTTTTCTAAGTTCAATTTTATGCATGACAGCTTATTACATAGAGTTCTATAAATTTATTTAAATTACAATATTTTTATTTTTATTTTTAGTTAGGAACATTAATCAATTTATAAATGAATTTTTATTTATTATATTATGTTTTACCAATATTTTATTTTGTTTGATAACTTCATGTTATCATTATATTTATATAATAACACATTAACTTGTGTTTATTTTTGGATCATATTAGATTTTTCTTTTTTTCTTTTTTAATTTTTTTAAAGTTCAGATTGGATCAGATTAAATCGAATCAGATTGTTTTTTTTTAAATCAGATTAGATAGAATTTCAATCTTTAATTAGATTTGATTTGATTGAAAAATTTCTAAACCGATCATTCTTGGATTGGATTGGTTATTAACTAAATCCATCAGATCCAAACCGACGAACACCCCTATTAAGAATAATTAACATTTGAAAGTAGTGAATAATAGCCAATCCACAGCTGAAATAATTCCAAGAGAGTACGTGATATATTCTTGAATTTTCATTAAAAAAAAGTTAGGTTTTAATGTTAAAATCGGTTACAAAATATTTTTGTTTTGTTTAATGGTATTATTTTCCTCATTGATAATTTTTTCAATGGTTTTTGGTGATAATTTTTTCAATGGTTTTTAGTAATAATCTTTTTAAAAAAATAATTGTTTTTCATAATATAATTATAGGTGCTAATAGTCCACCCTTTTTAAAATTAAGATTTCATATAAAATATGGTAATCCCACAAACCTCCCCTAAGGTTTATTGAAATCCCATATGACAACATCTAATTATAAAAATCTCACATACCTCCTACTTTCATTAGGAACCCTTAAAAAATTCTATTAAAAAAATATAAATTTTCCTAATTTGCTCTTAATTAACTATTAAAAATATTCAAAATTCTAAAAATTCAAAAATTAAAATTTAGAAAAAATAAGAAATTGCCTTAAAGGCTTAAACTTTATAAGATAATTTTTTACAGACGCAAATACAACAAATATTTTATTATTTCAAGATTTTAATAAATGATTCCAATATAATTTTTTTTTAAGTTTATACATCATTTATTATGGTAGCAAATTTTTTAAGACATCTTGGGGTAGTGGATTGATGCAAGACTATTAACACGTTTTGAGTTTAAATTTTATTTTTTATTTTAAAATTTTGAATATTTTCAATAGCCAATTAAGGGTAATTTGGAAAATTTTATATTTTTTAACAGAATTTCTAACTGCTCTTAAGGAAAAGGGGAGGAATGTGATATTTTTATAACCAGAGGTAGTCATGCGGGATTTCGACAAACCTTGAAAAAAATTTAATCGGCCCCTTTTTTTATTAATATACAGTTTTTAATATTAAAGTTAGAAGATAACTTTATAAATATATTAATTTTATTGATATAATAATATAAAACTTCATCTAAATTAATGGTAAGGGAGGTATGTGATATTTTATCAACTTGAGGTGGCTCTGTAAAATTTCAAGAAATTTCATTTATACCTCTTTTTATCAAATACTAAGTTACCCTCTAATCAAATTAAAATTAGTAACTAATTTACCAATTTAAAGATTAACTATCCTTTACGAAAATTTTAACTAAACCTCATAGATGTTTGTGGAGTTCTTCCAAAGTTCTTAATAAAACTTGTATCTTACAAATAATAAGTTTTGTACCTTATATTTTCGTTGTATTTATAATTCTTGAAATTAATTTCAAATTAGTTATTGTAATTTATGATATAAATATAAGTTTTAGACATTTTATCTTCAACACATTATCTTCTTAGGAAAACAAAATTGTATCGTGACTTTGAAAGACATACCACCCTTTTTTTCCTAATTTTTTTACATTTTTATGGTTATATGGACATTTCGTATTCAATAAAATTCATATTTCCTGCAAAATTTTCTCGAACAACATTTGATCCAACCAACCAAACTAAACAATGAGTTCAAAGACAAGTGTAAATAAATAAATAAGCATGGTAAGCGAACAAGTTATTTATCTAAATATACATGTGATCATACGAAACTTGTTCATCATGCCAAAGTTAGTGTTATAGTTATTGTTTTTTGTTATCATTGCTGTAAATATAAGTGAATTTTCCACGCGTCACTAGCACATGTGTGTACAACCTATGTTGTCTTTAATTATTTTATCGGTTACAAGATCGGCAAATATCATGGATTAAAAATGCTGATAAACATCATTCCTTAAAAATGCTGCAACTATTATTGGAGAAGTGGACGGTGAAACATTCTATATATACCTCCATCTAGTTTGTAACATATACACACAAGAGAGACAAATTAGTAATGAGATTCTCCTCTCAAATTTTCTTCCCAATTTCTCCGTTGCCCTCGTTCCCTCCCTTTTGTTGTAACTCTTTTTTCCTACTTTCACTTAAAGCCAAATTATACTTGATTATAATTATTGTTATTATTATTAGGATTTTAGAATTATTAACATTTTTACTTACCTTCTCTTTCCCAAGGAGATATTGTGAATCACAAGAGAACTTCCCTCGACATCTTCACATTTTCTTTTTATACAAACAACCACTAGTTTCACCACGTAATTAATTTGAAACAATCTGCAACGAAATTTATAAATAGCTAATTAAAACATTGTCAGAAATATCACATGCGATACACCCAATTCTTGTTATAAGAAAAAATTGATTAATTACTCAAAAATCTTGTGCAATGGGGAGGTTATCAAGATCATGGACACAAAGTTCGAGGTGGAACAGTTTTACTGGTGCTAAAAATTGATGACTATGCTCTGTTAAAAAAAGGCGGTACAAGAGAGAAAGGGATTTAAAAAATTAATCATCAATCAAAAAGCAAGCATACCATGTGATGAGCTGAAGCATCGAGATAAAGGTTATGGAACATATATATTGAGGCACCCAACGAAATGCTTAAGAAAGCTCAAATCAAAACCCATCTGAATTCGAAACGACAAAAAACTCCCCCAAAAGTTGACCTCTATTAGATGTGACCCATTTTGACCACAAAATACCAACTTTACGCTCATTTGTTTCCTTAACAATTTTTTTTCTCTTTTCACTTTCTTGCTCCTTCCTTCTTATCTCTTTCTTCTCCGTGTAGCCAAACAACTCTAACTCCATTACATTTTCTCCTTTCGATCTTCTTTCCTCTTTTCTGAATCCTATTGCTTCAAAGCTAAACAACACTCTTTTTTCCCTTCATCTCTGTCAGAGCAAACAACCACAACTCCTCGTCCCTCTCTTCTTCTTTCTTATTTCTTTGTGAATTTCTGAAAGTTGCACAAGTCTTGACAATGATAGATATGAAATCTAAAGGTGCACAAGTCTTCACAATGACAGACATGAGATCTAATGGTGAGTGAATTCTCGATTTCGGCTGCACATTTCACGTATGTCTTAGGAAAAATTTTCTTGCTTCTTATTAGTGTATAGATGGAGAAAAGTTTTGATTGGGAATAATGTAGCTTGTGCTATGGTGAGAATCGGCTGTATCAGATTTAGGATGTTTTGATAGATTTGTTAGAATCTTGAAGGAAGTGAGATATGTTCCTAGGTTAAAAATAACTTGATTTCTATGGACACGTTGGATAAGACAGGTTGTGAATACAAGGCATTGTCTAGGATGTTACATGTGATTAAAGGAGCACTGGTTGTCGTAAAAGCCAAGATTGATAATGGCTTGTATGTGTTGCAAGGGGAGGTCTTAATTGGTGAACTAGCAATCGAAGAAGCTTTTGATAGGGATAAAACCAAGCTGTGGCATCAAAGGCTTGGTCATATCAGTAAGAAAGGTTTGAAGGAAATGAGTAGTCAAGGGCTATTGTGTGATGATCAAGTGAGTAAGCTTGAGTTTTACAAGCATTGTCTTTGGGAAGTAACATTGACTACGTTTTCTCAACGGGTGTTTGTACTATAAAGAGTATTCTTGATTATGTGCATTCAAATCTTTGGGGCCTAACTAACAATCTTTCACGTGGTGGTAACAAGTATTTTTTGCCCTTGATTGATTAATATTTTAAAAAGGTATTGATTTACTTGTTGAAACATAAAAATGAAACTTTTAAGAAGTTGAGACTGTGAAAAAAGCTTGTTAAAACTCAAATTGGTAAAAAGATAAAAAGACTTAAGACAAATAATGGGCTTGAGTTTTGTAGTAATGACATTGAGTCTTATTGTAAAGATCACAGGATTGTTAGGCACAAATAGTTAGATATACCCCCCAACAAAATGGTTTAACTGAGAGAATGAATAGGATTTTAGTAAAGAAATTTAGGTGCATGCTTTCTAATACAGGACTAAGAGAAGAGTTCTAAGCAAAAGCTATTTAGTAAATAGAAGTCCTACTACAGCTATTGAATATAAAACACTTGAAGAGATGTGGTTTGGTAGACTAGCTAGTTATGACAACTTGAGAGTGTTTGATTGCACAACATTTGCACACGTGAATGATAGGAGGTTAGAGCCAAAAGCTTTGAAATGCATCATTGTTGGCTACGCCGAAGATAGAAAAGGCTATATATTATGGTATAAGGTTCGTGGAGTATCAAAAACAATTATTAGTATAAATGTTGTGTTTAATCAAAATAAAATTCTAAGATTGGTTGTGCAACATGATGGACTTTCTGGGATAGACAAATCTGAGACAACTAGTTCAAAGTTGCAAACTGTTAATTTTAAGTTGAAGCCTGTAACCATTGTTCGTCAACAAGTAATAGAGGATACTCCTGAGGCTGAGCAACAACCACCACTACAGCCAAATTATAGACTAGCAAGGGACAGAGAAAAGGGATAGATCGAACCTCCAGCAAGGTATGGATACTCTGACTTTGTGGCTTGTACTTTAAATACGATTGATTTTATTTATGGGAATGAGTCACTTACATATCTTAAAGTCATGAATTGTGATGAGTCCATTAAATGGAAAGAGACAATATTAGATGGGATTAATTCTTTGAAAAAGAATAAAACATGGGAAATTTTAAAGAAACCTAGAAAATAAAAACTTATTGGTTGTAAATGGATATTCAAACGAAAGGAAGGATTGTCAGGTGAGAAGCTTAGTGTGAAGAATGGCTTAACTAGTGTAGTGCAGACAGTGGGTTTGTGCAGGGGCGCAAACGGAGGTTCATCGAAGTGCAAGATTGTAATGTCTGAGACTGCAGGCAGGGTCTTGGCACAGAAGCGCCAACACACTTGCGCAAGAGCGAAACTCTAGAATCTGCAGAGCACCAGGTTCAAGAATTGGCGCAAGAGCGCAATAGCACTTCTGCAGGAGCACCAACTAGGAGTCTGAAGAATGCGAGCCAGAGACTTGGCATAAGAGTGCCAAGCTAGTGGCAAAAGAGCGTCGATTCACTGCATAAGAGCGTAATGAGCATTGTGCTGGAGTGCAACTCCAACTTATATAAGCACTATTTTTCCATTGTATTAGGGTAAAAAGTGGTATGAAGTGAGAAACAGAAAGAGAGGCTATGAGGAGAGTTAGGGTTTAAAGAATTTGGGGATTTCTAAAGAGAAAATGAATCCAAATTCCTAGTCGTCCTTGTACATCTTTTGTACTCTCTTGTTTTACACCATAGTGAATTGCTCATCACCAGCCTCTGGATATAGGATCACAACAAGTGGTCTGAACCAATATAAACCCTTGTGTTCTTTGTTGGTTATCTATGCTTTGCCTCTGTGTGTGTGCTTGAAACTCCTAGATCCTTACGTCTAGCTACTTGTGAGTGTGTGCACCTTTGGATCCGCTACACAACACTTAGATACAAGGCTAGCTTAGTGGCTAAGGATTACGCAACATGACAGGATTGATTATAATGAGATTTTCTCTCCTGTGATGAAATACACATCGATCAAAGTTCTTCTATCACTTGGAGTATGTTTTTATCTTAAGCTTGAGCAGATGAATGTCAAAACTGTGTTCTTGCATGATGAGTTGAAAGAGAAGATCTAAATAAGCTAGCTTGAGGGATTTGAACTTCTAAATAAAGAACACTATTTTTGCTTATTGAGAAAATCATTATATAGTTTGAAGCAAAGTCCAAGACAATGGTATCTATGGTTTAATACACTCTTGTTTTGTTTTTAATAGGAGAACTGCATGTCTAGATATGATCTACTTGCTCTTGTATGTTGATGATATGCTCATAGCTAGTAAAGCAATCTCAAAAGTTTAAGACTTGAAGGAGTTGTTGTAGATTGAGTTTGACATAAAAGACTAAAAGAAGACTCAAAGTATATTGGAGATAGACATTCATAGAGATAAGAGAGAAATGTACACTCTACTTGCCTCAGAAAAATTATCTTGAAAATGTTTTGCATTGATTTAACATGGGTGGTGCAAAGGCTGTTAGGGTACCATTGGTTACATACTTTAAACTCTCATCTAAGCTGTGTCCCAAGATAGATGAGAAGAGACTTCAAATGGACAAGATTCTATATGCGAATGCAATAAGAAGTGTTATGCATTTAATGGCCTGCATTCGTCTAGATATTGCGTAGGCTATATCACTTGTCAGCAGGTTTATGACGAATCCAAGTAAGGTTAATTATAAAGCAATAAATTGGTTGCTGAGATACTTAAAATGACCAATCAGTAGAGGATTGATGTTTGGCAAGATAAACAAGAACGAACAATTTTAAAAAGCTTCGTTGATGCGGATTACACAATATTTTAATAAAATGAGGTCTCAAACGAACTATGTGTTCATATTTGATGGAGGATGTGATAGTTGGAAAGCTCAGTTGCAGTCCATTGTTGCTTTACCAACTACAGGGTTGAATATATAGCTGCTACTGAAGCTCTAAAAGAAACTTTATGGTTAATGGGGTGGTTAATGTGATAGTTATAGTGTTATACATCTAACAAAGAATCAAATGTATCATGAATGTACTAAGCGTATTGATGTGAGATTGCAGTTTGTCCATGATGTTATAGCTAAAGAGCGTATAAAAGTGGAGAAGATTCTTACGAAAGATAATCCAACTGATATGGCTACGAAGGTAGTACCATTGAGTAAGTTCTTGTATTGTCTGAATATGTTTCCAGAATGAGGTTTCTTGATTAGCTCTATTGAGGGAAGACTGTAGTATGTTATGGAGATGAAGGATTTGAGATCCAAGGTGGAGATTTGTTAATTTTAGCTCAGAAATCCTACTAGATTTCTGTGCAAGATCTAGGGTACATGTGCTCTTACGCAAATCTGACAGAGATGGTGCACCCCTGCACAAGGTGAGTTGCATCGCCACCAAACATCAAAAAAGGACGTTTCACGTTTCAAGCAAGGCAAATTGCACCACTATGCAATATCGATTATTGGTGATGTACTGGACATTATTTAAAGGTCTTCTTTTCTATTTCAAATAGGACTTTTGAATATTCTCTTGTAGGGTTTCTAGGAAAACATAAAGGCAAAGAGAGATAGAGTTGTTCTTAGTGAGAGAGAGTATTGTAACACCTTATAATCCATTTTTCTTCATAATAAAATTCTTTTACAGCCTTCCCAGTGGATATAGGTTCTTCTTGAACCAAACCACTTAAATCTTGGTATTGTCTCTTGTGTTTATTATTGCTTGATTGTTCGCTTGCTGTGGTAATATCCCTATTGTGCTTTGTTATTACTTGGTTCTTAGGTGGAATTGGTTGACAAAGATCCTTGTTTTACAACAGTTGTATTACCATATACAGGTCTTAAATTTTTTGCCTAATGTTTTACCCTTATTTATAAACATATTTTTGTGTCTTTTATTTATTTTTAAATATTTCTTCATTCATTTCATTGAACACCTATTCACTCTCAGTCACTGCATAGAACTTTCCTCGTATAAATTATAAAGGCCCACAATCTTCCAAATAGTAATGAACTGCAAATTATACTTCAGCTTGATCTAATGTTAAGTTGTTTTCTTTGAAAAACAAATTGAGATACAGAAAGCAAAAGGATTACAACATGTAATCATCTAGCTAAGATCATAGGTACTAGTAACTAAAAAACAAGTTCAAGATCACTATAAAAAATACAATGGAGGGTGTTATCTTTTTATATAGTCATTTGTTCGAATCATTTCATTCATAGTAGAAATATCCAATGGAAAAATAATAATAATAATAAAAATGCTTATTATTAACATTTAATCTAAATATTTGAGAACAACCAACATTTTCACATGCCTTCTAATCAAAAAGAGATCAAATCCTTCACTTAACTTTCGTCACTGTTTTTTTTTTTTTCTGTTTTTGCAAAACAATTTGATGTAGCAACAATGAAGCAATGAAGACTTAATTATTTGGCATCCTTTGCCTTATTTTAATGCTGAAATTTATTTCTTATTTTTTTGCAGTTATTTTTCAATTGTTTAATTAGTTATAGACATCTGTCAGTTTCTTATGTATTTGTTGATAATAATGCTAGAGCTATAACTTATTTACAACCATGATTTTATACAACTTGAGTTTGTAAGATATTATTGGATAAGTAATTACCATATCATTCAATTTAACATCTTTTATTTATTTTCATTTTTTACCTATATAGTGATAGCTTACCAATTCAGGTTGTATAAAAAATGGTTATTGATGAATTGCAAATGTAACATTATCCATTTTTTAAACCTTCATTAGTTTTATTATTAAGTTGAAAAGGGCCAAAAACGGAGTGTTTAGTTCCCCTGCCCTCTAAACAAAAGTTTTGTTTGTAGCTAAGAGGAACATTCATATTGTAGTGGGTTTTACCAAAGAAGGAATTGATCTTTCTTTCCTCCTGGATTTAGTTTTTCTTTGGACACCCAGTGAGCTAAGCTTTCAATCCAAAGATTGCTGCACTAAAATTGTCACAAGTAATTTGAAACAATATGTACAAAGAAAATTATTAAATAGTTAAATAATTACCAAATTTCCTCCTTTTGTTTTTCTTTGACACCCAGCGAACTAAGATTCCTTCAATCCCAAGATTGCTGCACTACAATTGGCACAAGTAATTTAAAACAATATCTGCAAAGAAAATTATTAAATAGTTAAATAATTACTTAAGCACCTAAATCACATACCATCTTCATGAAGACGTGCCCACGCGTGCACAAACACATATATATACACGCTCACTAGCAAAAATCAGAAGAGAAACAATAGCACAAGTAAATAATCAACGATTAAAAAAGTACTTAAATTAATAAAAGAGACTATCCTAACCGTGGAATCAATTGCAAAGTTGGTGGTTTTTAGATTTAGAGAAAAAAGGAGGTTTAATAATTAAAAGGATTAAACTTTTGCAAAAGTTTTTAAATTTCAAAAATTCAGATAGAATTAAATTATACATTAACAAAAAATAACAATAACTATTTTTATAAACCTTAAGCACAGTAGAGAATTTCACCTGACTATTTCTAATAAATATACGAAGCCAAATACCCTACAATTTTTGATATGCTAATATACTGCAAATAAACAGGAACAACTAACAAGCAGTATATTAAAACAATATTATCAATGACGAACAATGCAGTTCACAAATTAAAAAGAAATCATTCTCACATTGGAGGATATTATCTTGACTTGTATCTTCAGGTCTACAAATATTTTCAGAGCTATATATATTACATATTTCTCTCAGTCTTGATGTATAAAATATACAAACTGGGAGAAATTTTCTCTCTTTATCTTTTTATTAAATTTTATAATTAACATATATTAGACAGAAAAACAACAACATCGAAGGATAATAAATTATCATAAAGATCATCTAACTTCCATTACTCTCTTATGCAAGGTAATAGCTAGCTTCAAGAACTGCTGAGGAACTTTCAATATATCACAATCGCCACACACAGCAGTGAGACAAGCTGCAGATGAAGAACAATCGAAAGTGATATTAATTATTAAAAAAAAAAAAATAGAAGACTCATGCTTAGAAAATCAGTAGCAAATTAAATTAACTCATCATATGAAGCTGATTAACTATTTCTGAATCAATTTGAAAATTTCATCAAATCAAGATAACTCATCTTCTGAAGGAAGCAAGAAAGATAAAAATGCAGAGAGCGAGATTGTCGAATGGTTTAGTAAAAGCTAGAAAGAAGAGGCTGTAACAGTTGACAACGAAAGTGTGTTGAATACATGCCGTTCATTTTTATTTACTATTTTACCATCATTGATCCACAGATTTTTGTTTTTGTTTTTTTAAATTCTTTTATTTAATTCTGTCGCTCTCAAACTCAGTGGAAGAAACAAGTGATATTCTTTTTTTAAGTGATATATATATAAAAGAAGGATGAAAAAGACAAATTTATTGCTTTTGTGCGTATGTCTGTCATTGATGGATTGTAGAGACTAATTAAGCTTTATGCATGGCTCTGGATTCATCTCATCGTATCAAGAAGGCTGTGACTTGATTTTAAGGTTGTGTTTGAGACTCTTGTTATGAGACAAATTATCGTAGAAAAGTACTATAAAAAAATATATTGATAATTATATTGTTTCAAAAAGATACCATGTTTGATAAAATAGTTTTTTAAAATTGTTGCACAATCTAAAAGCTATAGATATATATTTGGTAAACTTTGATATTCAAAAAACTAATTTTTAGTAAAAATATAAAAATATAAAAAAATTTATAAAATGAAATATTATTAAATTTAAAATTTAAAATATTAAAAATAAATAATTAATATAATGCCTCCGACGACATTAGCTTCCATCCTTTGTTCTGTTGCAAAAAAAGTATTATCAGTATATAATAATCACGCAAGGTCTGAGCAAGAGTGGAAGAGAAAACTAATGTACCTAGCTAGCTTTTTCCTCTACATGCACACACTGATGTTTGTCAGATGACAGCTTTCGATAACAACAAAGCACAAGCTAGCGCCCAGATTTACCTGAAAAACCTCAGGGGGAGAGAAAATAAAGCGAAATCTTAAAGCAAAAACAATTGAGACACATCAAAAACATCACCAGACAATAGAGAATCACTAACTGAAATTATGAAATGTTGGATTAAATTCCCTTGAGACAATAACGATCCATCAATTGAGATTTCTGTCAACGTTCCTTTCAAACTCGTGCTTTTTAAGCTAATATATTGACCCTTCGCCTTTAGCCAAGCGCTAATATGATCTGTCATTCCTTTCTCGATTATTATCTGCTCTAATTTTTGTTCTTTCTTCAAACAAAAATATAAAGTGAGATATTTTTTTTTTAAGTTGTGACATTCTAAATTTGTAAGTGTGGTTAACCTCCTATTGTATTATAATGTGTGTGTTATTAGTCTTATTAATTATGTAAATACATAGAGTGACATGCAAATAGATAAGAGATAGAAGGATTTTGTAGGAGGCTTAGAAGCTTGGGGACTAAAATTTTGCATAATTAAATAAGTATAAAATCGAGGGTTTGAGAGATTTCTAAAGATTTTTTTCATTTGGTTTTATACCCTAAAACTCAGCTCTCTCTCACCCTCTCTAGTTTGGAAAGCATTTGAAGGAAGAATTAGAAGCTTTAAAGGAGGAAAGGTAGACTTTAATCCCTTCTTCTATTTCTAGCTTGTAATCATGACATATTGTTGGATATTATGAGATTAGACAGTGATTTATGGAGTTTCTATATTATGCATATCATGAAATGTGCTGAAAATCATGAATTATGATACGTTATGAAAATTTAGACAGATTGGATGATGTTCAGAAGTTAGGAATAAGCTTAAGTTCAAATCCCACAGAATTTTTGTACTGGGACTGTCTCGTCCGAAAATTCTTAAAATTTCTAGGATCACCTTATGGTTCTAAAATCTTTATAGGTGAAACTAGACATGTCTAAGATTATGTAAAATTTTTAATCATTTAAAAATTTGAAGTATGTAAATTTTGATGAATTTTTGAATTGCTAACACGAAATCTGGATTTTAAAACAGAGCATGGGAAATAAATTTCATTTGAAGGACTAAATCTTAATAAAAACTCATAATTTTCGGTACACAAGACCTCTAACATGTTTTCTTTTAAAATGAAAATTCTCATGGTTTTTGAAGCTTTGTAGT
This sequence comes from Boswellia sacra, assembly GCA_013180625.2. NCBI lineage: Eukaryota > Viridiplantae > Streptophyta > Magnoliopsida > Sapindales > Burseraceae > Boswellia > Boswellia sacra. Next base: position 3,494 of record SNVD02004701.1, on the reverse strand, counting down.
TGTGTTTTTTCAAAATTTGGCTTATAAAACTGAGAATTCCAACTTTTAGAATAAAGTAATATAAATTGCTTTTGATTGACCTAAACTCACTAAAAGGTTGTGATTTTTGGTGAAATCATTTTAGATGTGTCTTTTATGAGTTTGTAAATTTTTGTAACGATTTGATATTTGTTGAGGATTATATAAATTTTTAAAGTCGGATTGCTCAATGGAGAGCAGGAATTAGAAGTGTGCCAATTTGAGTGATTTCAAAGGGCATATACTCCCATTTTGTTTTGATAATTTATATGGGATACATTATATGTATTCATGTAGTCTAAAAAGTTATGTAGATTTTGTGATAGGCATTAACTTCCTATAAATCATCCAATTGCATATGTGTAAAGTTGAGTCAATGAAGGGATTAGTTATCCACTGTTGAACCATGATCACTAAAGGAATTTTGTTATGGTTTCTAGGTGAAATTAAGGATTCTATGGCACAATTTCGATTAGATAAGTAAGCTAAACTATTCTAAGAACACAATATATTTATTGTTATGTTATATGTGGTATTTATGCAATGAGAGGTGGATAAATGATAATGTTGTGATAATTACATTATTGTGTTTGTGATGGTTGAAAAAATTTGACTTTGAGCTTGTGTTATGGGATTGGAATATGAAATTATGACTTGAATGTGATGTGTTGTGATGGATGAGAAGCTTAACGTAGAGCTTTGTTTATGAGATTGTTATTGGAAGCTATGAGATTGTTATTATAAAAGTGAATGCTATGCCAAAACCTTCGGACATTGAACGCTCATTGTGTAATTGAAAGCATGGGGGCCACCTCTTGAAGGTTTTGGAAACCACAAAGTATCACATGCGGATCGTTATGAGTAATTTCACAAGGACCACATCTTGAAATTATGTGAGGGCCACCTCGTGAAGGTCATAGGAACCGCAAAGTACCACACATAATGTAAAGTGCCACGTACAGGCCATTGTGATTGATTGAATAAGAGGAAGTCTAGAATATTATGAGGGATTTCAAACCATCATGAGTGATTGGCATGGGGGCCACCTCTTCAACTCTTTGTGAATAAATGAATGAGGGGAAGTCCGAACCATGTGATCCTTATATAGGATTTGGTATTATGGGCCTATTATCACCCGGATTGTTGGACTAGCCTCAAATATGTGATGATATGTGATTTATGTATCCCTAAGGTTTTATGAAAATGAATTATGAGCACATGTGTATGTGTGATGAGAATGACTTGAAACAAGCATATATGAAAGGAATTAAGTGCATATGAGTGTGTATAAGAAATGTGAATGGCCTGAAAAAGGCTTATGTGAAAATGAAATTAGTAGAGGTGTGAATGTATAAGGGATGAAAAATGAGCTAAGGATAGTAGGCCAAAACAGAAAAATGAAGTAGGCGCGCAAGTAAAGTTGTGCAGGAGCGCCACGCTAACCGACCTAAACCCTCTTGGACAGAGAGTTGGTGCATGCGCGTAGCCCCTTCGGCACAGGAGTGCCACCCTAAGAATTTGACAACCATGTCAACTAGAAATGTGCCACTGCAACGCATGTTCTCTCACGCTGGGGCACGACTATTGACATCTGTACAGTGATTTATGACTTTTGTATCAAGTAACTGATTTCTTATGAGACAAGTAATGATTAGCAACTACCTTTATGTTTGGGTTTCTGCTAATTAGTCATTGCTAGTACCTTTACTTAGCTTACTTATTGTGTGAATTATTCATTAGTTTATTGTGTTCCTCAGGTAACCGTTAGTCTAATGAACTTGTGGAGTATTTTTGGCATGGCAATGGTCAAGTTCCCTTGGCAACTTCTAATACACTACGCTTTTGTTGTTTTGTTTATCATTGTGTTGATTTTGTATCACAATATATATAAGACTCGGGACAAGAGCTGTAAGTTGTATTGGGTACTCTAGCAAATCAACAAAATTAATATGATCTTTTGCATTAGTTCTCAATTGTTTGTTTGACTGAATGTCAGTAATTACTCCCAGAATCCTTTTATGGCTTTGGGGCATGACAAAAGTATTCAATAATCATGTCAACCTAGACAGAAAACAAGATTTTCTCTATTTTGTTTTCTTATTATACTTTTTATTACTCATAAGGAGCCGTTTGATTTGTTTAAATACGACTATTGACCCTTAATATTCTTTTCTCATTACTTATTAGCCTTATCGATTGATTATTATTTCATTGGATTAGTTGGAATCAATCAAGAAAATTGAAATTATAAACAAGTGTGTAAAAGCTGTAAATGAGTAAGAAATTGTAAACACAACTTTTATTTCCTCATTTATAACTTTACAACTTTTATTTATTTATTTACAACTTTTATACATTTGTTTAAGACTTTTACACTTTTTTTACGACTGCTGAACCAATATAGTAGCTCTCCTACAACAAAACCTGCAATATTACACTTATAACTCATTTACAACCCACCTATCTTATAAATTGACTTAGCAAAATTTTAGTGAATAAACAGTTACATGTGATGTAATTTAATATTTTTCATTTATTTTCACCTTTTACTCACCCAATGATATTTTCTCAACTCAAATTATAAGAAAAGTTGGCTGTAAATGAGTTACAGGTACAGCATTACTCTAAAAAAATAATCTATAAATGCACCCTTTTTGCATCCCAAATATAGTCTAAAAAATAGTCACTTTGGAATAATCCAAAGTGATTAATGCACTGAATGAAAAGAAGATTTAAGGACCCCAAATTTGAACACGACAGGTCTCTTTTCCCTTAATTTAGTTATCCACTATCAAAATCAACTCAGGAAGAAAAATTAATTTTGAGTTACTAGTGACAAGCCCAAGGTTACAAGAGAAAGCAAGATTTAGTAAGAAATGAGATGTTCTTGGGATTTAGATTATGAATATACCATTTTTAAACAGAGTGACTGTTATACAATTCTTTTACGCTGCAAAATCAGGGGAAAACAAATGGCATGTAATTTTATTAACTCAAAACACAACAGAACACTAGTAAGGATTTCAAGTTTGTATCCTAAGTTTTGTGTCCCAAATATTCTGACTTGATCTATAATTGTCATGTGAATCTTGAAATAATAAACTGCATGATATGGCTTCTTAAATAATTATTGCCGCATCACCATGAGGCGAATATAGACTTTGGAAGTGTTGAGCTAGTTAATTGTACCTGATGCAATTCTTGAAAAGATATTGAAAAAGAAATAACTCTACCACTAAATAAAAGGTAAGAGATTAAGATCTATATCTAAAGATGTGATTGTTATTATTTTAATATTAGCAAGAAACCATTTTCATACATAATAAGTATATGATCTATCAGAGCATACAACAAAATTGAAGAATTAATAAATATTAGGATACATAAAAATTAAATTAATTAGTTTCTAAACCTTCACTGTGAACGGCGTAAATATTCCTGATGGTTATTAAAAACTGAACTTGACTATATACTCC
>SNVD02004699.1:0-20377 GCA_013180625.2 Boswellia sacra | reverse complement strand
TAAGGAAAGATTGGGGTAATAGAGCTTGTTATTATCTACGGTTGATAACTTCAATGCTTTAATTAGATGACAATTCTACAATTAATTCGCAAATCCATATCTTGTGGTAGAGAAGGATCCCTTAACCAGCTTTCTCCCATTGATTTTCATTCAAATTTACTTTCTGTTTTGTTATTCTTTACTTGCATTCTTATTTCATTTAGTAAATCATTCAACAAAAATCCCCCCTTTTTAGTTTATTGTTGCTGGAAATAACAAATTCAATTAGAATCAATCCTCGTGGGAACGATATCTTACTTATCACTTTATTACTTGTGCGACTAGTATAATTGCTAGTTTCGAACGCATCAAGTTTTTGGCGCCGTTGCCGGGGATTGATTTTCTAAGCGATTTGTTATTTTGTTTTCATTGTTGATTCATATTTTCTTTGTTTTTCTTTTCTGATTGTTTGTGTTTAGATAACATGGCAGTAAACTTCTATCAATTCAGTGGCGGATTTGAGCCACAACTACCATGGAGAGTAAATGAGGTAAGCACTCCGAACATTGAACAACAACTTTCTGAGCTAACCTCTCTTGTGGAAAACATGGCTGTAGGAGATATGCAAAATCTTATGAATGTGGGATATATTCTACGATGAAGCATCCAATCGACATGTATCCAACTTTACAAGAAGAATATATGGAACAAGCCAATGCCATGGGTGGATTTCCAGGACAAACGAGGCAATGGTATGATCCTTTCTCTAGCACTTACAATGCTGGATGGGAAGATCAACAAAATTTCAGTTACTGGAATCATCAACCAATCACTCCAAATGTGATACCAAATCGGCCACAAGGTTTTAATCAACCTAGAGTGCAGCAACCTTTTCAAATGCAACCACCACCAATGCCACATCCAGCACCGAAACCAGCTTCACAAAACTCAGGTATGTCTCTCCAGGACATTGTTAATGCACTTGCCACTAACACAATGCAATTCCAGCAGGAAACTGGGGCAAGTATCCAAAACCTGGCAATCAAATGGGACAATTGTGAACTAGCATGAGCAAATTCGAGGGCCAAGACTCAGAAAAATTATTCTTCTCAACACGGGATCAATCCCCCAAGCGAGAGAATGCTAGTGCGATTAAACTTTGCAAAGTGTGAGAGCAATTTAGATGTCTTGCCAGCAAAAATGCGCAAACTGTGAATGAGGAGCGCCCTCACATCCACCATGAACAAAACATTGACTTCTCAGGTAAATCCCTAAACTCCCATTCCTCATATGTTACTCCTCCACTTTTTCCTTAGTAGATTGCAAAATCCGAAGAAGGAGGAAACAATTTTGAACAGAAAATCTAGAAACTTTTTGCAAAGAACTCGATGGTAAATGTACCACTTCTGGAGTTTACTCGAGCAATGTACCTCGTTATACAAATGTCTCAAGGAGTTATGCACAGCCAAGAGAAAGTTAAAAAGGGAATGAGAAAGTCCATAGTGGGGAGAAAATGTTTCAGCTGTATACAAAGAAAAAATTCCTCCGAAATGTAATAATCCAGGTACTATCACCATTCCATGCACCATTGGTAAAACCAAGTTTGAAAGAGCTATGTTAGATTTAGAAGCATCTATTAATGTCATGCCATATTCTATTTATGCTTCCTTAAATCTTGGACCTTTTACGAAAACTGGTCTTACCATTCAACTCGCTGATCATTTTAATGCATATCCCAAAAGAGTTGTGGAAGATGTGCTTGTGCAGGTGAATCAATTGGCTATCCCAGGCAAACTCTATGTCCTTGAAAATAGAGATGAGACATCCCCTAATCCACACCGAGTCTTTTAGGAGATGACATTTTGAAAACTGCTAGAACCAAGATTGATGTTCATGATGGCACTCTGACCATAGAGTTTGATGGCAAGGTGATATGTTTTAATATTTTTGAGGAAATGAGGTACTCTACTGACTTACATTCTGTTTTTGCAGTTGACATTATTGATTATTTGCCACAACAATGTTTTGAGTTAACTCGCAAGAATGGAGTGGATGTTGCTATTAGTGAACACATAAGGATAGAAAGTTTCAAAGAACCAAGAAAGCTGATACAAGTGTCGAAAGAAGTGGAGGAAGCTGTGACAAGCTTGGATGAGACTAGAGCTATCACTACAAATAGGTATGATGTTTCGTACATTGAATTGCCTTTATCTAATGAGAAACTTCTTCCTTTTGTGATGAAAGCCAAAACCTTGGAGCTTAAGTCACTTCCAGATCATTTGAATCATGGATTCTTGGGTGAGAATGATACTTTGCAAGTTACAAAGAACATGGGCAATTTGCACGAACTGTACAAGAAGAGAAACTCGTGCCGAAATACTACAGATCACAAAATAGCTCATTGAGTGAGGGGGGAAAAACAAAACTAAACATTTTGGTTGACAGTCCAAGGCCCATTCCATATGCATTGGACCGTAAATTTTGTTAGAAGAAGGATCAAGCCTGACATTAGAGAGCCAACGGAAATGATCCTTCCAATGATGCGAACCAACGTCTCGGGTGAGACGTTTTAAACCAAGCGCTTATTGGAGGCAACCCAATGTTTTAGAAAAATAAATAAAAAAAAGAAAAGAAAAATAAAAAAAGATAATAATGATCGATTTTTGTGTCTCGAGGAGATTCCTTTCGTAGGCCATCAAATTGATCAGGTTTTATCTCTCTTTGCCATCTGTCTTATTTGTTTTTATATTTTTTTTACTTGTTTCTTACTTTTGTTTGCTATTGTGTGTTGTTCTATCTTTTATGTGTCTCTTAGTATGTTTTCTGCTCTTTTCTTTTTCTTCTTTGTGTTTGTATATTTGAATTACTTCTGTGCGTTGAGCTCAGTTTGTGCAGCAGCTTGAGGAAACATTCAAACGGGAGTTGAAGCCATTGTTCGAAGGTTTGAAACGTGCATATCGGGGAGAAGAACAAACTCAATCGCATTATCGGTAATATCTCTCCTTTTCTTCTCTTCAATGAATGCTGATATCTTTCTATCGAACCTTCGTAAATATTTCCCTTCACTTCCTCAAAATGCTGTGTTTAAAATTTATAAAGTACGGATGACTAGACTTTGAGCATTGATGCTCCTAAATGTGCCTGCTGATATCCGATGGCTTATCGAAGCCAAGTGAGATTGTCCGGTGAGCCGGACATTAATCTCGCAAAATACATGCCTGGTCTAGGAAAGAGCTACTACGCCAAGAGGCGAAGATCGAAAAGGTTACAAGTATGTTATAAATGTGCTAGATGGAATTGTAACCAGACTTGTCGTTCATTAGGTTTTGCGTCCAGGAATAGAGAAGATAAACTTTCATTTATTAAGAATGGTTTGAGTAATGGGTCGCTGGATAATGTTTTGTTAACTCTCGAGGCACATTCTTGTGGACTTGTTCAGCGTGAATTGCTTAATCTATGGACACAATTTCGTGATGAATTGCAGTGTTATAGTCTAGGGAATCTGACTAAACACGACCCTGTTTGCAGTTTATAAGAAAACTGGATGGGAAGCAAATCCCCGACTCATAGAAGGCGTTTCAGCCGTTACTGGACGTAAAACCAGAGGAAGATGTGAGCAACAATCACAACTACTTGTATATTTGAATGTGTGTTGTTGTTGTCGAATTTTATTTCTTTCTTGTTTCGTTTGATCTGATTATCAATGTTGTTTTTGTGGTGTTGTTGTTTGTTGATTTTGTTTGTTTTAATTTCAAGTTTTCTTTTTGACAAACCATATGACTACCCCATGTCATACACACATGTGGAGACCAGTGTGGAGGTTTTGTCAACCTTCGCCGAAAGTATATCTCTACTTTTCATGCTTCACGTGGGAGATAAGTGTAGCGGTTTTGTCAAACCCCACCGAAATTATATTTCCATTTTTCATGCTTCATGTGGGAGACAAGTGTGTAGGTTTTGTCAAACCCCGCCGAAAGCATATCTCATTTTTTCAAATCTTGGGGCAATAAATCTGCATTGAGCAACCCCCACCGAAAGTATGTCCCCATGTGTCAAAATTTGAGAGTTTTATGGGTGTATATATACATTCTGCATATTTTCATATGTCATACCATAAACTGTCTTGCAATTGAAAAGCATAATATCTAACGTGTCTTACACAAGATTAGAGCACTTGTAGAAATGGAGAAAAACACCAATTCGGCGATTCCGCAATATATGCGTATTTTGCGGATCGCAATTTGGTAAAGATGGAGAGTTTACCACAGCAGCTCTTGATCTTGGTAGGACATTAGCTGCGAGGGGTATTCATTTGATTTACGGAGGGGATAGTCTTGGGTTAATGGGGTGCTGTGTCGACAGCTGCATCCCTCTCCCCCCCCCCTGTTTCCTCCCCCTCCCTCCCTCCCCCCCCCCTCCCTAGGAGGGAGCAAAGTTCTCGGCATTATCCCTAAACCATTAGCTGTACGAGATATCGTAGGCAACACAATCGGGGAAGAGTTCCAGGTCTCTAGTATGCATGAGCGTATTGCACATATGGTTGTTAAGTCCGATGCATTATAGCTTTGCCGGGTGGTTATGGTACATTAGAGGAGATATTTCAAATCACCTCTTGGGCACAGCTAAACATCCATCGGAAACCCATTGGTTTGTTAAATGTTAATACTTTTTTTGATGGTTTGTTGTCCTTTCTTGATCAAGCTGTAGAAAAAAATTTCATCTCACCGTCAGCAAGGCAAATGCTGGTTACAGCTTCAACTGCAGGAGAGTTAATTGACAAACTACAAGAATTCGTCTATCTGTCTCTTATACACATCTAGATGTGTATAAGAGACAGATCCAATGCTTATGATTGCTTACTGATTGTATTTGGAATGGCCAACTGAATATAATCTGTCTCTTATACACATCTAGATGTGTATAAGAGACAGGTTTATTTGAGATTTTTCATGTCGTTTCTTTTGAGCTTTTTCAGGTTATTTCTTTCGTCCCAGGTAATATTTTCTAATCTCGGTTTTTAGAGTGGTGGCTTCAAAAGTTCAAGTTCTCTTGAAACGCATTCTGGATTTCTTTAATCCATAATGGCTGAATAAGGAGGCTAACTTCTAAACGTTTTAGACCCATTCTAACTGACTTGTTTGTGTTTACTGATTTGTTGGACTTTATTATTTTCTGAGTAAGTTTAGTTTTATGTAATTTCGAGTTGTTGTGTGTTTTTTTCTTTATCAGTTTCGATTCGAAAAAAAAAACATTGTGGAAAAACCTGAGAATGGCAGAATATGGGGTTTTCTTAACTCTAGAAACGCATTCTCTCTCAATAAATCTGTAGTTTGTTTATTTCATGTTGTTTGAAGTGTCTTGTTTCTTGTTTTGTTCTTTCATAATAAAGGTATATAGGCTGGAAACCTTAAGTCTGCGGGCTACTGGTCCTAAGGATTGTTGAAATATAAATCTTGACTCAGGTGTAACAACGCCACGTACCTCTTTTCTTGCATTTTGTGGGTCGATGATAAGATAATGATAGAAATAAGAATAACTCTTGGAAAATGATAAATGATGCATGGATCTGTGTGCTTGAAATGGTTATTGGTTTTAGCTTTGCTTTTGATTCCTTGCGCAACATTGAGCACTGAGCTATTATCACTGAGTTATTTGTTCACTTAGAGAAAGTTTATGTAATTTAAATGTTTCTTCAGATTTCAATGAATTCTAGAACTTGTTTGATGGTCACTCGAGGCGAAATCCTAGACTGTGCAACATTGGGCAAATGATTTAGGCCATCTTTGGACCGTTTGAGCATTAATAGCCAACCTTGACAGAAATTGATCCCTAGTTACCCCTTTGAGCCTCTGTAATCCTTTTTCTTTGTTAACTCACTAAAAGATTTCCTAAACTAAAATGATTTTGTTCCAAACAGTTAATCCCTTACCTATGAGCATGTAGATCATTCACAATTAAATTCTGAGCATTGTTCTGGTTTTGGGAAGTTAGAGGAGGTTGGGATGTGTCATGAGCAATGCAAGTGAGTTCTATTGTGTTTAAAAAAAAAGAAAAAAAGCCAATCTGTACTTATTGTCCACATAACCAATCTGTACTTATCGTCCACGTACTTACACATGAGGACAATGTGTTGTTTAAGTGTGGGGAGGGAAAGTGTAAAAAAAAAAAGAAAGAAAAAAAAGAACAAAAGAAGAAGAATAAGAGATCTATACCCTTAAGTGTTCTTAAAAAGAATGAAACAACAAAGTGTAGGGGTGTAGTTTTCTTTTGTTTCTGAAAAGAAGAAAAAGATTGAGTGTTCTAAATAAGGTTGGGGGTGTAACCTGGTGAATTAGAAATGTATAGTTGGTGTTATGGGTTGAGCTCTACATAGTCTTGAACTTATTTAGGTTTGTGGGTGATTGAGCCAAATTATTATCCTTATCATACCTTCACCAAAGCCAAACGTTACAAGCTTAATAAAGCCCTACTTGATCCTTAGTGTTGTGCTTGTCTACATTAGTGGAGAGTGACTGGAAAAGCAGGCCTATGGAGTTCATTTATACACACATCTTCAATATTAAATATGATTCATTTTTATGCATAAAATCATCCGGGTTACAAGTGATTAGGTGAGAATGGCTCTACACACACACACTTGAGGAATTGAAGTGAAGCGAAACTAATTTTTGAGATAAAATTCTTGATCAAGTGCATTATTTTGAAGTATTCCTTGGGTTATAATTAAGTACAATCTTGGAGGCCTATTTGCAAGTTGAAGCATTTGTGTGTGTTTTAATTTTTCTTTGATTCTGTTTCGGTTTAGTTTTGTTTCGTATCATTTTAGTTGCTCGAGGACTAGCAAAGTCTAAGTGTGGGGGAATTTGATAGGTGTCTATTTATGTATTACTTTTATATCAATTCGTCCATGTTCCTTTGCTATATTCCGTGGTATTTTTATGTTTTTGTGTGTTTTGATGTTTGTAGGAGTTTTGGAGCAACTTGCACAAAAATGGAGTACAACCCTTCATTTTCACCTCTGCTAGTCAACCATCTTCTCGGATTTAATTGTATTGATATACAATGAACCCGATGACATATCATATACCGTTGAAAAACTCTCGAAGTCTACTTTTTGGAGAAATTTACGGTTTATGAATCCATTCAGTGTACCGAAAGTTATAATCAAAACAGTGTGAGAAGTGTAGAAATGTAATCCACACATCACTGTAGCATGTATAATGCGGGACACTGTAGCACGTTACTGTAGCAGAGTATTTAAACACATTTTAGGGTTTTATTTGATAACTTGAAGAGGGGGGAACGTGGTGGAGGCTGCAGCTCTGGAATTCTTTCATCTCTTGGAGTTCTTGAAGGAGAAAGGAAGCTTGGAAAGAGGAAGAACTACAATCCAAAGAGAATTACATCAAATTTGCTAAGTTTTTCCCTTCCCTTTCATTTTCTGGAATGTTTCCATGTTGTATTGTATTTACCACGTTTTTAAACATGTGTAACTGAATCTGAATTGGTTGAGGGTGATTTCAAAGCCCTTGATATGGTTTTTGTGAGTTGATTGTGCAAGAAATTGTTATCCAATTCTCTTATTGAAGTTGCTTGTATTCTCCCATATTTAATGCTTATGATTGCTTGCTGAGTGTATTTGAGTGGCCAACTGAATATAATCTGGTTGTGATTTATTGCTAGACTAGAAATCTTGATCCGTAATTGTCTTGAATTTCTAATCATTAGTAGCAAAATTGTGATCAGAGATTGCAATTGGAGAATACAAACTAAGTTAAATAATCCGAGCTTGTGTGTTTATTGCTTAGATCAATCTATCTTTCTTATCGTAATGCATCCATTGAATTAAATTTAGAGAGCTTGTTCTAGGTTGTTTAATGGATAGAGATTAAATAAAGAGCTTGTTTTATTTAACAACAAACTAAGGAAAGATTGGGGTAATAGAGCTTGTTATTATCTACGGTTGATAACTTCAATGCTGTAATTAGATGACAATTCTACAATTAATTCGCAAATCCATATCTTGTGGTAGAGAAGGATCCCTTAACCAGGTTTCCCTCATTGATTTTTCAATCCGTTTAAATTGGCATTGTGTTATTCTTCTTTTGCCTTTGCATTAAGTTTAGTTAATCAACCAACAAAACCCCCCATTTATTCTGTTTTTACTTTCGAATAACAAATTCAATTAGAATCAATCCTCGTGGGAACGATATCTTACTTATCACTTTATTACTTGTGCGACTAGTATACTTGCTAGTTTCGAACGCATCAAAATAACATTGGTGCTCCTCAATATTAGTCGTATAGTAAAATATAGGTTAGCATATTATTTGAATGACCTGATTAAACAAGCATATATGCATTTAAAATTTGCGTAATGTTATATTTATAAAGTTTGTTTACAAAATTAGTATACAAAATTGATATAGCATCATTTATTTATTGTCACATAATTTATCATCATATATTACATGAATAATGGTAGATCTACAACTCATTTACTATCAATATTTTATGCAATATGAGTTTATAAGATATTATTGGATGAGTAATTAACATGTCATCCAATTTAACTTCTTTTATTTATTTTTATTTCTTACCTATCTAATGATAGCTTGCCAACTTAGGTTATATAAAAAAATGTTATAAATGAATTATAGATGTTGCATTACCCATATTACGTTAACTTTCTCATTTTCATGTTTTCATTCATTTTGTATTACATTAAATTTGTATATAAACTTTATAAATATAATAATATTATTAAAATTTTATTGGAATTACGAGGATGCATAGTCTCTCCGATAGGCTTAAGTCCAAATGGGCTAGATATTTTCCAAAGCTAAAAAAAGTAATTGGGTCTATTTATCATAAGCTTGTAAGTGGCCTATAGTATTTTGCGCTTAATTAGCCATGTGCTGATGTACCAAAATAAAATAGAAATGGAATCACTTAGATGGGCTTTATACGATTAGGTAAGGGCCCATGATATTAAGTAATATATGTTAAATAATTCGAACACTATGCCTTGTCTTAAATATTATTGCAATAAAGTTCATTATCTTTCTACTTCTTTCTTTTCTCTAGAATCACTACTATCTTTGAAAAAAAGAGACGAGAAGCCAATTTCTTTATGTTTTCTTATTTCTATAAACAAAGAAAAATTAGAGAAATTACGATTGTTAATATGATAGTAAATTTAAAATTAAATTAGATTGCTTTGTGTTCAATTTTCTATCTAGATTGGTAAGAGTTGAAATTTTTGATGTGTTCCAATTACATAGAAATTGACAAGAAAATTGAGCCAATGAGCATGTTTGGCGCACGGATTTGCAGTATCGAGATGTGTGAGGGAAATAGGTTTGAAGATAGATGGAAGTTATAAAAAAGGATATTTTTGAAAATAAAAAAATACATATAGGGGTTTAAAGGAGATTTTATGAGACTTTCATAGCAATACGCCTCGAATTATCATAAGCTTGCAAGAGTAGCCAATCTTATTTCGGGCTTACCGTTGATCCAAATCAAAATAGAAATACCCGTTCTATTTAACCTCACTTTTGATCTCATTAACCCTCGCTCCTTAATTAGTAAAGACAAAATTGTAATCATAAAAAATAAATTATTTAAATATTTTCTTAAAGAGGAAATATACTATAAATATAAAGAAATACAAAAAATGACAGAGAACACAACCTTGTATTTCTTTTCATTGAATATGAAACCTAACTCACGAACACAATTCTTCTAATATTATAAAAGCTTTTCAAAATCTATTAAATCCCTTACTTTTATTTATTCAATAATCATGTCTATTAAATAGTTCTCTTCGTTCTTGCAAGTTTCACGGAGAATAACATCTCATTTTCTTTTGATTGACATAAGTTAACCTAAACTAGTGTTAGAGGGGATGGAAGGTACCTTTTAATTTTTTGCGTTAAATCAATCGGCATTGTCGTGTTTCTAACGTTAATAGATTTTAGGGTTGAGGCGAGAGATTTTAGGGATGTGCCATGAGGGATAAGTTAAATTAAATTAGAAAGAAAAGTTTGACTAAAGTAAATTACTTTAATAAATTGCTAATTACTTTACTTAATTATTATGTTTATTACAAGTTTATCCTCATTTACATCTAAAATAGGGTCTAGTGAAATATAAATTGGGGACCAATGAGCCAATCAAATAGAAATTGAATCACGTGGTAAGATTCATAACCATCAACTGGAAGGGCCCATGATTTTAAATATCATCTGCCTCTTTACTAAATAAAGTCCCCAATCTTATTTGTCTATATTAATTAAAGCGTTCTAAAATTTTAATTCTTTCTAACTAGAAAGGTAAGTTAATTCCATTAATACTGCTGATTTTTGAGCTAATGTTTTTTAAATCCTTATCATTTGAAAATTAGTCACAAACATTCCTTCAATTAAAAACCATTTTTGTTGGTAAATTTAACACATGAACCAACACATCCGTTAGTTTATTATAATTGCAAGCTATACATAGTATAGTGTGAAGCTGAAGCACAAGAAAGGTTGGGGTTTGTGACTAGAACTAAACTCACAACACACAAAAACAATTGGGGTTATTTTATTTTATATTTATTATTGTTTTATCCAATGGTATGGTAATTAGGAGCCACCTTTCTCATTGGAGAAGTAAACACCCATCTCTCACGTGCTAATACTTCTCATGATTATTATTAATTTGATAAATAAATATTCATCAATAAAGGTTCACGTGTGCCCTAATTCATTAAAGAAAAATATTTGTGCATCCCATCGAAATAAAATATTAGTTATTTTATCTTCCTAATCACTAAAGATTAACACGCGGTTATTCCCTATTAGTTAATATAAAGTTACATAGAAAATCTCTCTCCAAGGCCTTTCTAGATATTCACACTTGCTTGATCAACAAGCAAGTCCAAAGATCGATAAGCAATTAAACTTTGCAATCCAATATTCGGAAAAAAAAAAACCCTAAAACAAAGAGAATATATACTTTAAGAGAGTATTCCACTTTATTAAATTGTCTTAAGGAACGCAACGGAAACTGGTTATTCTGAAGGGAGCAAAGGACATCCGCGGTTTGAATGAAGCCAAATTGTTGATTGTGGATTGGCGAGGGTGAGGGCTGAAGTCAAATAAATGGTTCTATTATCATTGTTCTGTAAGTTTCTAGAACAAGCAAGAAAATTGGCATCGGATTCGCCGCGTCTCCAAAGAAAGGTCGGTTTTCTACAGCGCTATTTGATTTGATGGGACTGCCGCTACAGCCAGCTGCTGGTTTACAAGTTTTAATTGAAGTTTCCGCCTGTGGAATTGAAGCCCTCCGCTTTTGACTTTGAAACAAAGATTAAGCCAAGCAAAATTTACCCTACTGCTCCTACAAGCAACCACTTTGTTAGTTAATCGGTTAAATGAATTGTATCATTTCAATTTTTGACTTCGAACATTTTAATTTGTACTAATTATGACTATTAAATTTAACCTTGACTAGGTTGAACAAGAGTTTTCTCTTTGGTTGAATCAATTACACTAACTAACCTTTCAATGGTTAAAAATTCTAATTTTGATATCTTTAAAGGGTTAAAAAAGAGAGTGAGGAACATTATAATTACATTATGTTGATTTGATAAGAAAAACTCTCCGGGTACTTTCTTAAAAAACCCTAGAAGTGTCCTTTTAAAAACATTCTATTGATATTTTTTATTTTCAAGTTCAAAAGCGCTTTTAAAAACAGCACGTAAGAAATACTTTTTTGTAATTACTTTTAATACTTTCAGGAAAGCACTTCTACTCGCGTAGCTCGGAAGATGGAAACAAATCAAAATTTTAAAAACCATATCGAGTTTGCTGAGATTCTCAATTAATTAACTCATATTCTGTCAGTGTAAATTAAAGAAAATATTGAAACGAATCTTAATAATATGTAATCTCATCGTGTGGTACAGATATTTTGATACCATTAGTAACCTTGTGGTCAATGATAATATGAGTCAATTAAATTAAATTAAATTAAATTAAATATCTCTTGATGATGCCTTGAGAATACAACAAGGAACAAGATGCTTTTGGAATTGGTGAACGAGAACAATTATTTCAACTAGCGTTCACACAAGCTTTCTCATTTTTCCTTAGCTTAATTTATTTCTCTAGTTAGCTAGGTCTGAAACTGCTAGCAAATATAATAGAAAAGCAAAAGCTCTCCCAGTTTGAACAGCTGCTTCTGCATTCTTTGAATTTATATACAAGGCAAGAACGTGCAAACAGCACCTCGATCTTTCGTATACTGTTCAATATATAATTGTCGTATCTATATTTATTTATTTTAAATCAATTAATTATAGTCATATTAATTAGTTGAATAAAAAATTAAATATATACATGACATGAACGTGGCTACAACTATCTTATCCATTTTTTTTTAAATAATTCGAGTCGTCTCAATTAATGATTAATTACTTTCATTGTTTTTTAATCACTATAGTGCCAACATAGTGATATAATAATAATATTATTATTTCTACACAATATTAAAACTAACGAGGATTACAAATTTCAACCTTCAAATTCAAGGGGAATTGGGTCAATAAAGAAGTTCACTTTAAGCGTTTATTTATTTTAATTACAAAGCTTGATTATGAATTCAACACGTTAATTATATTATGTTCAGAAACTTGGAAAATTTAAAATAATTAATCCTCGGAGTTCCAATGATCTTGGATGACAAAATTTTAATCTATTGACGTTACAATAAATTTGCAATGGTCTAAAATTCACTTATGTCTGCTGGGCATGCAACGTCAAATTTTAACTTCACAAGTTTAGTTTCTTTAAATACCAAATTATTTGATCAACTGTTAGGTTTGGAATTGCCTGTTCAACTCACTCGTTTCTTTGATTAATATAATTAAAAATCAAAAAAGGGCAGTTGAAATGTCTATATAATTTCAATTTCATTTATGATTAATTGATATATAGGAGTATAAAGAGTATTAAAGTTGACGAGTGACACAATTGACCAGGCTCTATGTATGGTGTGTGGTCATGGAAGACGTCAAGAGTGTCCCCAAGTTCCATGGCTTCCAGTCTTTGTTTATTCATTTAATGTTTAATTAATTAATTGAAAAGTCTTCTGAGGCTTGCTAAGAATTCATCGGCTATCGCACTTTTGAATTCTTAATTTGTCTTAGAACAAGACAAACAATTAGTAGTTAATTAATTTCGTTAACATACCTGGATATATATACTTTACTTAATTATTCAAAAGGGTTTTATTTTTGGACTTAATTAGATTCTCCCTTAATTTCATTTTTTTTTCCTAAAGAGATTAAGAAAAGAATAAGATTCTACTTAATTTTAGAATACATAAAAGCTATATGATGTCAACCGAAATATCTCATGCTTTGACACACAAAAAATTTGGCCTTTGGCATTTCAGTGGGTCGTCGTCAAGAGCAAAGTGAGTTAATTAATTAATACCCAATAAAACTGCAATCTGTGTACAACCGTTGAAACTTAATCAAAGGTTGATTTGAATGCTGATGATGATCAATTCAATTGATTAATTCAATTCAACGGTCTATGCTGCTTACTTGACCCTTGGCAATAACCAAACAATTGAAAAACAACCTCACTTGATGCTGCTAAATTACCCCACACACTCAAAATCTTCTCAATTAACTTGGTCAATTTTGGTATCCAAAAGTCTCACTTTTTCAATTTTCCATGCGTTTCGCTATTTTTTCTTTTTATAATTTCTCTTTTTATTTTGTATTAGAAAAATATGCTCCCAATAATAGCTTCTAGCTTCTAGCTTCTAAGCTCTTTCCTGTGCTTTTTCTTTGTTCCCACGTTTTCATTCATTTCCTATTACGTGTGTGTATATATAAATATGCTAAGCCTCTATTCTCTCCTCCAAGCAAGCTCTCTCAAGCTTATAATTAGCAGTTCACAATTTTATTAGTTTCTTCATATTTTGATCTATACTTCCATTAATCATGGTTCTCTCAAAGACCGCTTCTGAGTCTGATGTTTCCATCCACTCCACCTTCGCTTCTCGCTATGTCCGCAACTCCCTTCCTAGGTGAATATTTTTTATATTTTGTTGCATAAATGTGCTACTAATGTTAGATAGGTTGGTCATGAGTCGATGGTTAATTAATGATACGTTGTTGATATCGATTCGCAGGTTTCAGATGCCCGAGAACTCGATACCGAAGGATGCAGCTTACCAGATCATTAACGATGAGCTGATGCTTGATGGGAATCCGAGGTTGAACTTGGCTTCGTTTGTCACTACCTGGATGGAGCCAGAGTGTGACAAGCTTATGATGGCTGCCATTAACAAGAACTACGTCGACATGGATGAGTACCCTGTCACCACCGAGCTTCAGGCAATATATATATTCTTCTTTCTTCGTCTCTATATTAAATAATATTACTACGTAAATAATATTATATATAGTTTCGATTTCTTGGAATCTGAATGGTTGGAGTGGATGAAGTTCCACGCCAGAATTGAATTCTATGCTATGTTATTTTTTCTGGATGAAAGGCTCTAACATTTGAGATTTGTATCTATTAATTAATACAGAATCGATGCGTGAACATGATAGCACGGCTCTTCAATGCTCCATTGGAGGAGTCTGAGGCAGCCGTTGGTGTGGGAACGGTGGGATCGTCTGAGGCGATAATGCTTGCAGGCCTTGCATTTAAGAGAAAGTGGCAGAACAAGCGCAAGGCTGAAGGGAAGCCCTTTGACAAGCCCAATATTGTCACTGGAGCCAACGTTCAGGTATCAATATATATACGACAACAATTTCTTCATGAATGTTATATTGGAAATTAACTACCAATAAAGTTCAGGATGATGAAGCATATTTGATTTATATAGGTGTGCTGGGAGAAATTTGCAAGGTACTTTGAGGTGGAGCTGAAGGAAGTGAAGCTGAGGGAAGGCTACTACGTGATGGACCCAGTCAAAGCTGTTGAATTGGTCGATGAAAACACTATCTGCGTTGCTGCTATCCTTGGTTCTACTCTCAATGGAGAATTTGAAGATGTCAAACTCTTGAATGATCTTTTACTAGAGAAGAACAAGGAGACTGGGTACATATCTTTACTGGCCACACTGTATATATTTCCTTTCTTATTAGGATATTGGTAATTAACAAGTATTAACTGCTAAACTGACAACCAATATCTTCTTTAATTGCCTTTCTGATTAACAGATGGGATACCCCAATCCATGTTGATGCTGCCAGTGGTGGGTTCATTGCACCATTTTTGTACCCAGAACTTGAATGGGACTTCAGGCTTCCTCTTGTGAAGAGCATTAACGTTAGTGGCCACAAATATGGGCTTGTCTATGCCGGTATTGGTTGGGTTATTTGGAGGAGCAAAGAGGACCTGCCTGAAGA
Source organism: Boswellia sacra (assembly GCA_013180625.2). Classification (NCBI taxonomy): domain Eukaryota; kingdom Viridiplantae; phylum Streptophyta; class Magnoliopsida; order Sapindales; family Burseraceae; genus Boswellia; species Boswellia sacra. The sequence goes on along the minus strand of SNVD02004699.1, from coordinate 4,971 downwards.
ACTCATCTTCCACATCAATTACCTTGGAGCTGATCAACCCACTTTCACCCTCAATTTCTCTAAAGGTAGTAACTAGACCCAGTTTGTAGCTTCTAATTTTTCAATAGATACTTAAAATTGAAACAAAAATCAGATTCACGAAGGAATACTAATTTGTTTGGGACATGCTAGATGATGTAGCCTATTTTTAGGGTCAAGTATTAATTGACAATATGTCAATTTACAGGTTCCAGTCAAGTCATTGCTCAATACTATCAACTCATTCGCTTGGGATACGAGGGTTACCGCAATGTGATGGAGAATTGTCACGAAAACGCCATGGTGCTGAAGGAAGGACTGGAGAAAACTGGCCGCTTCACCATCATTTCAAAGGATGATGGGGTTCCTCTTGTGGCCTTCTCACTCAAAGACAACAAACGCCATGATGAGTTTGAGGTATCAGAAATGCTGCGCCGCTTCGGTTGGATTGTGCCAGCATACACAATGCCAGCAGATGCCCAACATGTCACAGTGCTGCGTGTTGTGATCAGGGAAGACTTCTCTCGTACCCTTGCAGAGCGTCTGGTGCTTGACATCACGAAGGTGCTGCATGAGCTTGATGCTCTCCCTGCAAAGCTCTCCGAATTGCAGAATGGAAAGAATGGCACTGTGCCAAAGAAAACCGCCATTGAGACTCAGAGGGAAGTCACTGCTTATTGGAAGAAATTCGTTTTGGATAGGAAAACTAACAAGAACAAAATTTGCTAGATATTGCAAATTAATTATGGGGATTTAACATCGCTCGGAATTAGTAATAATTTTTTGTATTAATTGTAAACTTTTTTTTTTGGTTGGTTTCTGACATTTATATTAATTTGCAATGTTATAAGAGGCCTTATTCGGTTGTTTGCAAAAGTAATTAATGCTACTCTTTTTTTTTTTCCTTTCTAAATTTTAAAATCTTGTAATGGAGTAGTACAGAGTTATTATATTTCCAAGCTTTATTTATAAAGTTTTTTTTTTGATAAAGTATTATAATTTACATTTCTAATAGCATTTGTTACTTAATAACATATTAAGATAAACTATATCATATTATATATAAAAAGTGGTTAAAAGTTTAATTTTATTATTATTAAAATAAAGATTATAGATAATTCTAAACCAAGGTCTAATGTCATGCATAACTAAGAAAATTCGTTGAAGTTAATGACAAGATGATAAATTAGTAAAAATAACATTCATCATCTTCAATTTTTCATTAAGATGCTGTCACCTTCTTCTTCTTCTTCTTTTTTTTTCTTCTCACTTATTAGTTCATTTCATCCCTTGAGATTTATGGTTTGTTTCAGCTTTATTTCAATGCAATAATTCTTGCACTGTCTGTGAATTTGAAAGATAAGAGTTGCTTAATTCTCTTAAGCTATGGGACTTGGGCTGGTTGTCTGCATGTGATATAGTAGTGTAGATCTGTGCCTCAATCTTGAAATTAGTCATACAGAGGATGAATATGGCTAGAAGGGTAGAGTCAAAAAGGGGTCTGGAGTTCGATGGTGGTGGGTGTGTTCAGAGCGCTCATAGGTGGCAAGATGAGATTTTTTTTTTTAATTAACTATAATATTCAATTTTTGTTAGTTAATTTGTTCAGTGCATAAAATTTGATTATACAGAAAAGGTCTTTTGAGTTGCATTTGATGATTGATTCAGACAACACTGCAAATTAAAAAAAAAAAGAATTGAAAATTCGGAATTGGCTAATAGGAAATAGCCCTAGGACTATGGAACAAATGATTATCCTAGACCTACATTGAGTTATTGATGAGAATCCTCATCACACTACAAGAATTTTGAGTGTTGATTTGTCTTTATACTAACAAAACAAGGTTTCTGATAAACATAAAAATGCGAATATTACAATTTTAAATTCTTGATGAGATACAAAAAGAAATGAGAACATCTTCTTTAATTATGATTTTACAGTTAAGTTACTGTATAAAACTACTCAAACATTTGACGATCTTAGATGTGTCACTATAAATGGTGACTTATTCTTTTGACGAATCATTTCTTCGGATAGAAAAAGAATCAATACTTTCTTGAAATTTCACTTATCAAACTCCATGGTGGAAGACACAATATTTTCAGAAGAATTCTTCATGATCTATGCTGAAAAATAGATACAAATTTTTTATTGCCACTTAGTACAGGGATGGAGGCTATTCAATTGATAGGTTAGGTGCAAATAACACTACTCTAAATTAAAACCCCCACTTTAAAATCTATTTTAATGTATTGTAAACTTTTCCAAGCCGGAGATGCATATAAGCCTGAGGGGGCCACGGTCCACCAGGTCCATGAATTCTTTCCCTGGTGCTACTGTAAGAATCAATTTCCCACTCAATAAATAAGGGTTTTATTTACGTAAGTGAACTGTGATTGTGAACAGTTAAAAAATTAAATAATAAATGAGATTTATCATTTTAAGAATTTTTTTTTTATAACTAATAGTTTTATCTTAAATATAAATTCAACATATATTATTTATACTTTTTTACCATGTGCCATGACTCAAAATATAATAGTAAGAGAATGTCTACTTATTATATTATTATTATTATTTCTGCATCGGTTTGTTAAATATATTATTACATAAGCCTTACGCACTTTTGTGATATACACAAAGCATAATATATGAAGCTAACAAGCTAGAATATATTTTATATTATGAGCCTCTCGAGCACATCATTATTAAATGAAGGCTTTGCAGTTTATTTCATGGCGTGCTCGACTTTGTATGCTAAGTGTTCACACTAATTTTTCATCCCACTTACCCAAAACAATTGCCAAAATCGACAAAGCTGGATTGAAAAAGGAAGAAAAGCCCTCTTGCTTCTCGACCAAAATCTTAAGTGTCAACTTATGAAGGTCTCACTCACACTAGCAAATGTTTCAGCACAATTGATCGCCATAATTGCATCTTGAATGATCTAAGCCACAATGCACATAGTCCCTCCGCGTTTCCATTCCACAACTACCGCACTACCACTAAAGCTCCACCAATTATAGTATATATATAGACTCGCTGCTCTTTGCTGGCAAATTAAGTGCTTATTGGTTCATTAAGTGAAGTTAACTTAGTTTGAAGTGAGGAACAATGGTAACCTCTAACGTGAAAGCTTGCTGCCTCGTTGCCTTGTTTGTGTTCTTGGTTGCTTCAGAGGGTTTCATTAAGGGAGCTGATGCTGCTGGAGAGTGTGGAAGGACTCCAATTAGGTCTGCAGCTGCTAGCTTGAGCCCATGCTTGAGTGCAGCTGGGAATGCTAGGGCTGCAGTGCCACCACTTTGCTGCTCCAAAGTTGGTGCCTTGATCAAGACTGCCCCAAAATGCCTTTGTGCTGTTCTGTTGTCACCTTTGGCAAAGCAAGCTGGAATCAAGCCTGCCATTGCTATTACCATTCCTAAACGATGCAACATCAAGAGGAGACCAGTTGGAAAGAAGTGTGGAAGTAAGTAAATTAACTCAAAAGCCCATTTTTTTACTTTTTGAACAACATTGAGTGTTTCTGTTTTCATTTTTCATTGAGTCAATTTGTTTAATAACTAAACAATCATTTAGCCAGAACCCATTTGATTTACATATTAAACATGCACTAGATTGTCCTCAAATGCAACACCATTCGTAAAAGTGGATCAAAATTTCTAAGGTAATGCTTACCAATATGATAATTGAGACATTCTTTCTAATAAATTTCAATCTCTTATAGAACAAACTTTTTGATGAATTGTGACATAGGAGGACAGTGGTGAATGATGTTTGGTTCAGCCCAAAATGTGGCCTGCCCATCCCTCTGAGTTTTCTTGAACAACATTTTGGCCCAGGAGAGTAGTGCAATTGGCCTCTTTTTTTTTTTTTTTTTTCCTCTCTTTAACTCGGACTCCCATACTGAATCGAATAATTTATGTCCGTCTTAGTCATACCTTAATATACCTATTATAATAATTTTTCATACATTGTGACTTTTATATTTAAATGTTTTTTTTAACTGATTAGATTCAGCAATAAGTTGTCCTTTACTAATTTTACATTTTGTTGTCCCAATATTGAATATACATTCTGAGTTACAATTTTATTTATTCGCTCTTGCAGGGTACACCCTCCCATGAGAATCGTGATCACAGAATCCAACCGTAGTGGAAAGCAAAAACAAATCAAATGTTGTGAGATAGAGAGTGATAAATAAGTGGCCATGAGGGGTCATTTGGTTTGACCCATTTGGGCTGTAATACTTTGTTGCTTTTTATTAATTTAAATGGTGTTCTTTTGCTTGATATCAGCTAGCCTTACTAGTGACCATCTCTCTCTCTCTCTTTATATTTCCTTTTCACAATCTTCTTTTTTGCATATTTGGTAAATTTTTATCTGTAGAAAACTTGTAATATTGACAAACAAATACTCTAAAATCTAATTTTAACAAAGTGAAGAGGCAAATATCAATATCTCACAAGTTGTAATTAACAACCTAAAGCTTAAGAACACATAATCGAAACACATTTTACTAGGGTGAAACAAAGTTAGTCTCTAGCAAGTTATTATTTAAGATTTTTCCAAGCTTAAATGACTAAGTCTCAAAGTGTTTGAGAAGAAAAGTCTCATAAGTCCCCCCTCTCTCTCTCTTTTTTTTTTTTAAAAAAAATTAAAATCAATAGAAGTCTTAGAAATAAATAACAATAAAATTTGGAACTTGCATGTCTCTCAAGTGCATAACCCAATCAAAGCACATATTATTTGTAGAAAAATTTGGTGGTTCGTAAAAGGAACAAAAATTGTTGTAGGCTTCCTTTCTTGCAACCAAAATAAACTATTATTCTTAAGGAGTTTACGAGATATATAAACCAGTCAGAATTTTTGTTATCAGGCGATTCACTTTTTGTGTGTCTCGGGTGTTAGTGAGCTTTTTAACTATTATTTAACTTGAGTTTAATGGTAACTAC
>SNVD02004698.1:0-20800 GCA_013180625.2 Boswellia sacra | reverse complement strand
ATCCTCGTGGGAATGATATCTTACTCATCACTTTATTACTTGTGCGACTGGTATACTTGCTAGTTTCGAACGCATCAGAAAACATTCTAAGATAAACAAAAACAATATGCTTGTGACAAGTTCTCTCAAATACAAAACCGAAAATTTTCTCCTACAACCGAATTTATTGTTATCAACTAGTACCCGTTAAATGAAGGATATAATGCAAACAAATCTACTTATCTCATGAAAATTTTAAGATAGATATATTGAGATAAGAATTAAATCATAGACTTCTGAAGGGTTGGAATTGATATGTTGACCTTTACAAGCAAAAGATTGGCTCTGCTGTTTGCCATTTGAAAAAATTTGAGTTCTTCAAATCCTTTAGCTCGTAGTTTCTTGCCTTGGAAGCCACTTCCACTTCACTGGACACCTCCCTCTAATAGTCATCTAGTCTTCGACTCAGTTGATACATGAAAATGTTGATGGAATTCATATTGGCATCCCAAGAAGTTGAGTTAGTGCATCTGAGTTCCAAAATGAAAGTTTAATGCAGTTATATTCATTATAGCACTCTTCATCTTCTACGTAGTCATTGATAAAGAATGTATGATAGCTAGGGATTAGTATGCTCACCACAAGAACGAGATGGGCTTTGTCCCCTAACCAAATGTGGATTCTTTAAATCTTTCAAGATGGCTTGTGTCTCCACATGTAAAGGTAGCCTTCGCTTAGCTGATGGCAAAATCCTATTTCAGCAAATGTCATTGCATCCCCCAATGTGCCACTACTGTATATGCTCAATGTTTGGTTAAACCCGTCACCTAGACATCATATCATTAGAGTGGCAAATTCTTGCTTCTGAAAGAAATCTCGAACAAGTTTAAGCTAATTAATTACTACTAATATAAATAAGGAGAAGAAGACATGTTATTTACCTTGAATTGGGTTCATCTTCAAATGAATTCTCATTTTCCATTTTTTAAGGGTACGATTCCTCTTTCTTTCACCCCCTTCATCATAAAGGATCATCTTTTATTCTCTTGCTTGAGAGAATGATCATATGAAAAAACAATGAAATCACAGTGAAAACGATAGCAACAATGAAATGTAAACAATAATAAAAATGAGGACAAATTATATTATAGATCATCATTACTAAAAATATATATTTTTTAATTAAATAAATTTAGTATTTTCTATTCTTCTCTAAATCTGGTTGTAATTAGGTGGTTTAGAATGGATATAGAAACAAAAGTAGTTTTCAAACCATATAAGTAGTTTTTCAATCAACAACCATAATATAATATTCAAGAAACTATCATAAGCAAGAAATTTAGGAGATCTCAGAGAAAAATAATGCTAAGAAATCAACCCTAGCCCATTTCATGGTTCAAGTCCAATTTACTTTGAAGTTCATTGCAAAGCCTGAGTCAAAGAATTGTGTGGTGTGTGTTTAATACCTATTTATGTGGTGTGAGTTGCACTTGTGTGGTGTGAGATATACTTGTGTGGTGTAGGTTTAGTTTGCATTTGTGTGGCTATAAATAGCCCTATTGTATTTCAGTTTTACGTATCCAAGCATCTGAGAATTCTAAAGATCCAAGAATCCTAGAATCAAAGAAAATAATAGTTTTTCCTTTTGAGTTTTATTTTTGGTGTTTTTTCTTCTTCAAATTGAGCAAAGATTTGGTGTGGGTATAATACAAATAATTTTTAATTTGTTTGTCCATTTACTCTTATAATTAGAGTTTTGTACTCTAGTTTGCTCAAACATTTGGTATTAGAGCTCTGATGTTAGCATATAGGTTTTGCAATGTTTGGGATAGTGAGTGGTTACTGGTATGTTTACATACATGTTTAGAAAAGATTTATCCAAAGAGACTGGTTTTTAAGGAGACTTTGTCTCCACCAGCCTTTTCTTACTTGGTATATATTAATAGCACTATTACTTACTACAATTATGGGTTATATATTGTCCAACAATGGGGTACATATATGGATTGCTCTTAGTGAAGCTATCTTGAGTTGTGAAGAGGTTGGTACTCTACAAGTTTGAAAGAGAGCTTGTTCAATAAAATCGAAGTCTTGTTGGCACGATGGGTGACCTTCAAGTAGTTGGAGGAATTAAAAAGCTCAACAAATACCAAAACTACAACACTTGGGCAATGTGTTTAGAGTCCTGCCTATAAGGTCATAACTTTTGGGAGGCGGTTAGTAGTAGTGAAGTTACATAATTGATGGTAGAAGATACAAATGACATTTTGCAAAAATAGAAGATTAAATTAGGCAAAATGATGTTTGCTTTAATGACCATAGTTGAAGAAGAAATGTTGGAGCATATTTGAGATGCTAAGACACCAAAAGAAGTGTGGAACACTTCTGCTACACTCTTTTAAAAGAGGAATGTACAAACTTGCAGCTTCTTAAAAATGAGTTGTTATTAATGAAGCAACGTGACATGACAATTGCCCAATACTTTCATAGGGTGATATGCTGTGAAATTTTAGAGTTAGATTCTACAGTTGCTATTGGGGAAGCTAGGATAAAAAAAAAAATTATCCATGGTTTAAGACCTGAATATCGAGGGTTTGTTGTTGTAGTACAAGGGCCGACATAACCATCACTTGTTGAGTTTAAAAATTTGCTTACCGGTCAAGAAGCTATGGCCAAGCAAATGGGAGAAGTTTCTTTGAAAGGTGAAGAGGAAGCACTCTACACCAACAAAGACAAAAACATAGGTAACTTCAAGCAGTATGCCAAGAGTAGATCTACTAGTGACAAGATGAAAAGTAATCAAGGGGATGGAGGCTCTTGTCTTGGGGGAGCTTTAAATAATGGCAGTAATAATAGAAAGTTTTATGGCAGATGTTACAATTGTAGGAAGATGGACCATATGGCGAAAGATTGTTGGCCTAAGAAAAAGCATGCTAAGAGTAATACTGTTACCTACAGTTCGAAGGGGAATAATGAAAATGGTAGGGATGCCGAAACATACTTTACTGTGGAGGAAGAAGAACTAGCTTTGATAGTTACAAATGAATGGATCAATTATGAGAATGATTGGATCATTGGTTTTGGCTACTCAATTCACATGATAGGTGATAAATATAAGTTATGAAGCCTGGCAGAATATAAGGAAAATCGAGTTGTGGTAACAGCTGATAATTTAACACTACCGATCACTCACATTGTTAAGATGATAGTTATGCCTCCATATATTTCTAATCAAGTGATGCTCTAAGATGTTTATCATGTTCCTAGTATTAAAAAAAAAGTCTACTTTTAGTGGCACAATTAACAACATCAAGTCACTACGTCTTGTTCGATTCGCGAGATGTGAAGGTATATAAGGTTCTCGAGATATTAGAAAAGCCAATGATGGATTGATGATGACTGAAGTCAGTATATGTGATGTCGGTACAGTTTGCATATGTAGACAAGACAAGAACGAATGAGATAGTAGATTTGTGTAAGACGCTAATATCGTAAAACACATCAATTGTCATACGAGGAATCAAAGTTTAAAGCAAAGGAACTATTAATTCACTTTGATGTGTTTGATCCCATTAAGCAATCATCAGTTAGTGGAATATGGTATATGGTGACGTTCATTGATGATTTCTCTAGATATGTGTGGTTTTTCTTTATGAAAGAAATATCTGACACATTTTCAAAGTTAAAGAGTTTAAAGAGATAGTTAAAGGAAAAATGGGAAAAAAGATCTGTTGTTTGCATACAAAAAATGAGAAGAATATAACTTAGGCAAGTTCTCTCAATACCTTCGAAAATGCCAAATACATCATCAGTATACATCTACCAATACACTACAACAAAATGGTGTAGATGAAAAAAACACAGACATCTTGCAGAAACTTGTCGAAGTATGTTACATGCAAAAAATATATTTGGAAGATTATGGGCTGAAGCTATAAGAACTGCAGCCCATGTAATCAATCAGCTTCCTTAACCAAAGTTAGGATATGTATCACCCTTTGAAAAATTATGGGATATGAAATCTATGGTTAGCTACTATTGAGTACTTGGTTGTGCATGCTATGTATTTGCTCTTAACCATTCACATAGCAAGTTTGACAAGAAAGCAATTAGATATATCTTTGTAGGATATGATAGCCAAAGAAAAGGGTGGAAATGTTATGATCCTAAAAAGTAGAAGGTGTTATATCATGAGATGTAGTGTTCGACGAAGCATCTTCTTGGTGGTCCTTAAAAGAAGAGGTATTGTCAGACTCCAAAGAATTTGATAACAAACTGCAACAAAAGATGGGGAAGCATATTGTCCAAACTCAAACAAGTTCAGATGAAAATGAAAATCCATATGATAATAATGATAACGCTGAATTCTTGGCAAAACGATGTGTATAAACAAGAAATAGACCTAGTGAAGTAGAAGAATTAACTTCACAATCATAACTTAGAAGGTTAACAAGAGTACAAAAGCCAAATCCAAAATATGCCAATACAACCATTACACAAGAACTTGTGACTTCTGAAGAAGTGTCTCAGAGATTTGAGTGGACTAAACCTATAAGAGAAGAAGTCATAGCACTAGAGTAAAATCGAACATGGGATGTAGTGCCAAAGCCAAGAGATGTGAAACCTATATCTTGCAAATCAATTTACAAGATAAAGCACCGTCTATATGGACCAATTGAAAGGTACGATGCCAGATTGGTGGCTCGAGAATTTTCTCAACAATATAGGCTAGACTATGATGAAACATTTATTATGGTGGCAAAACTTACTACTATACAAGTCCTGCTAGCACTTATAGCTAACAAAGGTTGGAACTTACGGCAGATGGATGTGAAAAATTTCTTTCTACATAGGGAGTTAGATCGATCGAGAGATTTATATGATTCAACCAATGGGTTTTTAGAACCAATATCATCCTTAGTATGTGTTCAAGTTGCGAAAGGTGCTTTATGGATTGAAACAAGCACCAAGGGCTTGGTATGGTAAGATTGATGAGTTTCTTACCCAAAGTGGTTATTCAGTAGCACCCGTAGGCCTCAGCTTATTTTTCAAAAACAATGGAGGAAAGCTAGTTGTGGTCTTGGTATAGGTAGATGATTTAATCATCACTGGTGATGATGAGATAGAAATTCACCAAATAAAGGAGAACCTATTAGTCATTTTCCAGATGAAAGAACTTGGATAACTCAAGAACTTTCTCGGTCTTGAGGTTGATTGTACACAAGAGGGAATATTTCTTTGTCAGCAAAAAAATACTCCAACGATTTGTTAAAGAAGTTTGGGATGCTTGAATGTAAGCTATTCTTGACATTGATGGAGAAAAATGCCAAGATTTGTGCATATGAAGGAAAATATTTGGAAGATGGGACAATATATCGATAGTTAGTCGATAACTTAATCTATTTAATCTTAACTCGACCTGACATTTCTTATGGAGTTGGTGTGATGAGTCGATACATCCAAAATCCAAAGAAGTCTCATTTGGAAGCAGTTGGACAAATATTGAGATATGTGAAGGGTACAATTGATTATGGTCTTTTATACAAGAAAGGTGTAGATTGCAAGCTTGTTGGCCATTGTGATGCTGACTATGCAAGAGACCATGACATTCATAGATCAACTACCAAATATGTGTTTTACTCTTGGATCAAGAGTAGTTTCTTGGTGTAGTAAGAGACAATCGGCCGCATCTTTGTCAACAACGGAAGCAAAAAATTGAGTAGCAAAAATGGAAGCCCAAGAAAGTACGTAGTTAATACAATTGATCAATTATCTATATCAAACAATAGATTACGTAGTTTTATTGTATTGTGACAATCTGTCAGCAATTCGTTTAATAAAGAATCCAGTCTTCCATGCTAGAACTAAACATATGGAAGTACATTATTACTTCATCAAATAAAAGGTTTTACAAGAAGAAATTGAGATGAGGCAAATCAATTCATATTATCAAGTTGTAGACCAGTTCACAAAGAGTTTGAGTTTAAGCAAGTTCAAAAACTTTCAATGTCAACTTAATGAGATGAAAAGAATAGGAGCTGGTGTTAAAGGAGCATGTTAAGAAATCAACCCTAGCCCATTTATTGGTTTGAGTCCAATTTCCATTGAAGTCCATTGTAAAGCCCTAAGTCCAAGAATTGTGTGGCGCATGTTTAATATCTATTTAGGTGGTGTGAGTTACACTTGTGTGCTATGTATTAAATGTTTATTTACATAGTCTGAGTTACACTTATATAATGTGTACTAAATGTTTATTTATGCGGTGTGAGTTACACTTGTGTGGTGTAGAGGTTTAGTTTGTAGTTGTGTGGCTGTAAATAGCCCTCTTGTGTTTGAGTTTTATGTATCCAAACATTTGAGAATTCTAGAGATCCAAGAATCTTAGAATCAAAGAAAAAAATAGTTCTTCCTTTTAAGTGTTTATTTTTGGTGTTCTTTCTTCTTCAAATTGAGAAAAGTGTTGTGGTGAAATTTGATGTGGATATAATTCAAACAATTTTATTTGTTTGTTCATTTACGCTTAAAATTAGAGTCTTGTCTCTAGTTTGCTTAACAAATAATTATTAGTATATACTTGAAGTTAAAGGCCATCCATGAAACCAAATCATTAAGCTACTCATTTACATTGAGAATTGGTTGATAACATCACTTGCATAAAAAGAGAGATTATATAGGATAACAAGCATTATAAAGCATTCTAGATAGACATCTTGAATATATATTATGCCAATTCAAATTATCTTCTTGTGATTTTCATTTTGTACCTTCGCATCCATGACATTTGACAGAGCCTTTCCTGTTGCAAAATCATCATTTGGAAAAGAGAAAAAACAAATGAAAAACATTAGCATGACAATGCAATCATAGTCTCTTAATTACCATACTTTACTTTAGCATACAAAAGCTAACTAAGCGTCATTAATCTGACAGTGGCACCAATAGTTTATACTTTAATACAATGAAAAACATAAATACATGAAAGAAATGATCCTTGACTCTAAATCCATTAAAAAAACCAAGTACCATCAGCTCCATTACTATCACTGTTAGTAGACAAGCTGGAGGTAAAATTACTGATCATATATTCAAAGAAAATAAAATAAAATAAAATAAAAGAATAAGATACCGCCATTTAGAAGAATTTGAATTCTTTAAACCATTTAGCTTGTGGCTATTCTTCAATATCATAACCACCACTTCGACTGGATTCTGCCCAGTAATGTCCTCAAGAATTTGGTTAGTTGTGGTAATTGCATCTATTGTTGATGAATCGATATCCTGAAAGAGTTCATTCAAACCCCAAGGAAAGCTACTAGATTGACCATCACATGTGGTGGAAGCACAACAAAGCAGTGATAATTTAAGAACAAAGCAAAACTAAACATAATGTTCATTAGGTGATGAAGAACTCAGGGATTTTAAGTAGTTACTTGAATTGGACCGAGATTAATATGTTTCAATTAACTAGATAATGTCATAGATCTCCTCTATCTTTTAAAAAATTATTACACAGATAGATTTTTTACATTTTGATATAAATTTGGTCCCTATATTTCGAGAAACTCTTTGTATACCTCTCTTTCCTTAGTTGTGCCAATAAATGAATGTAAAGAGGTTTAAGTATAGATGGTTATAACGGTCATTTAACTTCAAAAATAAAATATATTAAACAAAATTTGATTTTCTATCATTTAAAATATATTTTATTTTGTTCTTTATTTTTGCTTTTCTCTCTCTTTTTTCTCTCTCTCTCTCTCTGCGTTTTCTTCTACCTCCTGTAACTCCACCCCAAAGGTTGTTTCATTCACAGCTTTTGGTTTTATTTTAATCGTCATAGAAAAGTCTATGATTATGTTGTCATTGTCATCGCCAGTGGCGATGCAGGTGAAATGTGGCTACTAGCGTGGTAACATATCTTCAAGCCTGGTCATATTGACATTAGGAAGCAATTCACTCAATGGTGGGATCCCTTCCACAAACTGTGCAGTGCTTGAGAAATTGGCCTACTTGAGGCTGGACAACAATAGCCTCCCTAGAGAGCCGATTAAATCTCAAAAAATGATTTGCTCAATTTTTTGAGGAGATTAATGTCAACATTTAGCCTAAATCCTCAAAAAATAATTTTGACCAGGGCTGGGTTATGAATCTCCTTTAATAATTTGTCTTTTAATTTTACTTTTTTTGTGAATATTTAAAGAAGAGAAACTAGATATTGTGTTGCGATTTGAGGGTTGCTAGTTGTGGTTTGGGGCTGCTTGGTAGCTACTGGAGTTTTGGAGGTTGTTGGTTGCGGTTTGGGATTGCTGGGTTACTGTTTGTTGTTTGGATTTGATGGGTTACTGTTTGCTGGGTTTTTGCTGTTTGTAGTTTGTAGGAGAAAATTTATCCTGCTACTTGAACACTGATTATGCTAGCCGAAAGAGCAGACTTTGCAATTTGATCAGTGGAAAGGCTAGCTGGGGTTGATATCTCTCCTACACTAAAACTATATCATTAAATCGCGACAAAATATTAATAACTAGGTGGAAAGCATATTTACCAACAGATAATATGCTACTAATTGAAACTAAAATTAGAATTTACTTAGTCATGGGTTGGTTCCAGAATTAAGTTTTTTCCATCAACTTTGATAACTGAAGAAAAATTAAAGTGTTAGTATCTGAATGTCTATATATGTCCATTATGATAGAGTTGACAAAGTAAACAATTTGTTTTTTGTAATACCATCGTTCTTTGATTTAAGCGTTTGGACCAAAACTAATTGAAAATAGGATAAAGAGAACTTGTATGATTTTGCCATCTTTAAATTGATCTTCAAGGGAACAAAATCACTTTTAAGTTTAGATCCATCTTCTTGGTAAAACTTCTTCAGTTTTTCTACAGGTCAACATCAAGGGAACTATGAAAGCTGGACAGCGTTTCTTGTTCGCCCATACATGTTTTGAGACACTTGATGGGTTGCCAATCATAAGGCTTTCAAGTCTGAGATAGGTGTTTGGATTGTTTGTCTTTTTCTTGGAATTTCTTTAATTGCGCTGGCATACTTCGATATATTAGCCATTTTTGCAAGAGATCCATGCATTTTGTTGGTCTTGCTCTTTTACATGTCCATTCAATTCCAGGTTATGTTAGCTTAACAAATCAGACATTCTTGACAAGTTTGAATGGAACAAAGAAGGATATAATTTTAGTTAAGAGGGCATTTAAGGTGTGGTGATAGCTTCTCCTAATATATATGCTTCCCAACCACTACAAGAAAATAGTGTTTTCGTGTCACAAATTTTGTGTCGATTTTTTGGAGAATGACACGTATGTAAACATCAAAATCGGTCAAAGCAAATATATGTCACACCTAGTAAAAAACGGAGTAATGCTGTGACGTAAATTAAATATGTGACACATATCATTAATTAAAAAAAGAAAAAAGAAATTAAAAAATATAAAAGGAAGCCTAATCCATCAACCCTTCCTCTTGCTTTTTCGACTTTTCCCGCAAAATCCCTAAAAATCCCAACTCTTCCCGCTTGCAATTTTCCCTCGTCCTTCTTGCAAATCTTGCAAAATCTGTCGATTGACCTCTTGATTTTGTCCTCCCACTCCATTTCCCTCTCGATTCTGTCTTCCCTCTCGATTTCCCACTCGAATCTTGTCTTGTTCTTTTGTAATTCCCCCTACTGTCTTGTTTTGTAGCTGCAATCGCGTTCTGTCCACCACGATCTGCACGAGAAAACTGCAGCCGTTAGGGTTCTACCACCAACAGAACTCATTAAAGTTGATGCTATTCTTCGTCACTTGAAGAAAGCGTAAGTGGAAAGTTGTCTTTGTAAAAAAGGTTAGATTTTGAATTCTGGATGTTTGGGGTTGGTAACGTATAATATTGTTGGACTGATTTTCTAAAACTTTTCTTGGAAGTTTTGATTTTAAACCAACAACATTTATCTATGTGAGATCTAGTCTTTGATTTTGCTGTTTGTTTCAACCATTATTTTGTTGGTGAGATCTATAAAATTCTCCAATCCTCTGAGAAAAATCATTTCAGAAATAACTTTTTATATCAAAGAGAATCCTACCGAAGAAGCAAAAATTTTTGCCACAGAGGGAAATGGATAATGAAGTAAAAGTTGTTATTTTCTGTCGAGGAATTTTGAATGAGGAGGATTTGATATAAAAGCTTGTTTGGAGTTCGAAATTTACTACAATATTGAACCTTATCATTTGGTTACAACTGTTTTATTTTGTGATTTCGAACTTTGGTTTGGGAAAGACTTATTTCACTGCATTTATTTGGTAATGGGGAGAAAAAACTGAAAAATCTTCTGTTGTTGCAGAAGCATTTTGTATATAATCAAATAATTTGTCACTTCCAGGGATGAGGAATTAGCAACTGAAGTGGCTTGGGTAGTTGTGTATCTCTCAGCCCTCTCAAATGTTGCTACCAGTCGGCTGGTGAAGAGTGATGTCCTTAAACTACTTGTAGAAAGATTGGCAACATCAAATAGTTTGCAGCTGCTCATCCCGGTAAGATGCAAATGATTGATCGTCTACATTTTGAGCTATTGAATTAAATAATTTTTTCCAAAAAATCTGTTCGTGCTTATGTTAAAAACGTTGAAATGGTTCATTTTCTTCTGGTTAATTAATTTGCTAAACTTGCCTAAAATCATTATTTAATGTGACTTTGTTTTTTTAAGTCCATTAATTAATTTGTTGGCTGGTTAATTTATAAACTTAGGTGCTGCGAAGTTTGGGTAATCTTGTGGCTGGTGATTCAAACACAATTTCTGATATTCTTGTTCCTGGACGTGAAATCACAGGCTAGTTAATTGCTTTCTGCTTGCAAATTTGAGAAATTTTTACTGCATATTACATATGAAACTCTAACGTAGATAACATTTCCAGAGAAATTAAGTTATAGAGGTTCATGTAAAATGCTTGAATAGTGAGCACAGGGTTTTGAAGAAGGTGAGTTGTGATAGGCCCTCAATCAAGTTTAATTATTCTAGGCGTAACAAGTCAAATAAGCAAAGGGTAGGGGAGGGAATTGAGTGAGTTAGCAGTGAATAAGCAAAGGGTAGAGGAGGGAATTGAGTGAGTTAGCAGTGAATGGGCCACGGGTATGGGATTGTTGTGAGTTGGTTATTGCTTAGGGAAAAGTGAAGTTAGAGAAAATATAGGGGAGAGAAGGGGGAGGGAAATCAGTCACAAATTGTGTGTAGCATATATCTTGGGAGAGCTGGCAGGCCTCTTGAAGAGTCTGCCACCTTCACTTGTATCAGGAATCCATTCTAATGAATTGAAGAATTTCCAGAAATTCCTATCTTAATCTAGCTTCATACTTTGATTCAGTGTTCTAAATGTTGTGTGAGTTGTGTGCCCTCTCAATTCTGACAATATTCCTTGCCCTTCACCTCTCATTGCTTTGATAAAACTTTTAAGTTTCACCTGCGTCTTACATAAACCAGGATCTCCCTTAAGAACCACCTTATAGTCATCAATTGTAAATTCCATGGTTAAGGCTTTGCAGTCAAACTTGATTATCCCCAAGGTTTCCAGCCACAACATTCCCAGCACCACATCAGAACCTCCAAGATCTAGGGGTAGGAAATCCTCCCTTAACTCAACTCCCTGTAAAGACAGCAGAACTCCTCTGCAGATACCTTCTCCTTTAATAGGGTCTCCTGTACCCAAAAGCACCCCATACCCCTCTGTACTATCTACTGGCAGTTCCAATCTCCTTACTAAGGTTCTGGAAATAAAGTTGTGAGTGGCTCCTGGATCGATCATCACAATCACCTCCTCTCCACCAATGATTCCTGTCAACTTCATTGTCTTTGGTGATATGAGTCTAACCACAGAATTCATAGATAGTTCTGCAACCTACTGCGTAACTATGTTCAGTTCTTGCTTTTGTGTGAATTTCCTCATCTATACATGCCTCCTCCTCTTCCTGGACCACCATTACATAAAGCTCCCTGAACCTACATCTATGTCCAGGAGAAAATTTCTCATCACATCTGTAACATAACCCTTTCTCTCTTTTCAATTGTAACTCCGCATTAGTCAATTGTTTAAATGGAGGAAATGAGGCCTGGTTGGGTTGTCTGGATACAGAAACAGCTGCTGGAGGTAACACTGAACCTTGAGACTTTAATGAGGAACTCGAATTCACATACGTTCCTCTTCCAGATGTATATGGGACTGTTGTGAGTTGGTTATTGCTTAGGAAAAAGTGAAGTTAGTTAGAGAAAATATAGGGGAGAGAAGAGGGAGGGAAATCAGTCATGAATTGTGTGTAGCATATCTCTTGGGAGAGCTGGCAGACCTCTCGAAGAGTCTGCCACCTTCACTTGTATCAGGAATCCATTCTAATGAATTGAAGAATTTCCAGAAATTCCTATCTTAATCTAGCTTCATTCTCTGATTCAGTGTTCTAAGTTGTGTGTGAGTTGTGTGCGGTTTGAGAAGGAGCAGAGATTATAACAAGTTGTTATCACTATTATTACTTTTTTTTGGGTCTAATTCTCCTCTACTACCATTCTTACTAGAAGATTTGCTTTATATACAGGAAGCGGCTTGGGTGCTATCTAATATTGCTGCTGGTTCCATAGAACACAAGCAGCTGATATATTCTAGTGAGGCTCTGGTATTGTTACTTCATCTTCTTTCAACATCACCATTTGATATAAGAAAGGAAGTAGCATATAACATCACCATTTGTTTTTTTTAATTAATTCTGAAAATCATGTGGTCGATATTGATTTATAATGCATTGGTAAATACGCATTTTTAGAAGTTGAAAGCACACAAGGCCATGGTTTTCTTTTTAAATTTTTTCATACTCATGTGCATCATTTTGTGAGTTAATGAATTTGGATAGTGCCAATGGGCATTTACTGAAGAATAAGTCCTTTTCCTTGTTGCATTATATTAGTCAGTCAAGGCATAGTTTTGGTTTTGATGATGAATGAAAAAACAGAATCTTATTTTGCTAAGGCAGTAAACAACTGAAGAAGGTTTGATCATGATAGTAGATATTCTTTATATGAAAGATGCAATGGAAGTCTGTTACTTAAAAGAAGGCGAGTAGTGAACTCATATATATTATTATAGTAGAAAACAGAGAAATCGCTTAGTTTGGTCCAAATCTCTTAGTTAATTAATTTGCAAAACTTGCCTAAAATCATTATTTAATGTGACTTTGTTTTTTTAAGTCCATTAATTCGTTGGCTGGTTAATTTATAAACTTAGGTGCTGCGAAGTTTGGGTAATCTTGTGGCTGGTGATTCAAACATAATTTCTGATATTCTTGTTCCTGGACGTGAAATCACAGGCTAGTTAACTGCTTTCTGCTTGCAAATTTGAGAAATTTTTACTGCATATTACATGTGAAACTCTAACGTATATAACATTTCCAGAGAAAGTTATAGACGTTCTTGTAAAATGCTCGAAGAGTGAGCACAGGGTTTTGAAGAAGGTGAGTTGTTATCACTATTATTACTTTTTTTTTGGGTCTAATTCTCCTCTACTACCATTCTTACTGGAAGATTTGCTTTATATACAGGAAGCGGCTTGGGTGCTATCTAATATTGCTGCTGGTTCCATAAAACACAAGCAGTTGATATATTCTAGTAAGGCTCTGGTATTGTTACTTCATCTTCTTTCAACATCACCATTTGATATAAGAAAGGAAGTAGCATAGAGGATTCACTGGGCAACCTTTGTGTTGGCCTAACAGAAGGAGATGGAAAGCCAAAATTGATTCAAGAACACTTGGTCTTCCTTGTTGGAAGAGGCTACCTTCCTAGTTTCATTGATTTGGTTAGGTCTGCTGATATCGAGGTTGCCAGACTAGGCCTTCAATTCATAGAGCTTGTAAGCAAATATATAAATTTTTTAATTCTTAAATTCAAGTTATTATGTTTCTACTGATTTATGATTTGTTTATTTTTCATTACTACATAGTTTAGACGTTCTAAATTGCATACTGCCGAGAAAAGTTCAGGGTTGTTTGTTTTCAAAATTCACTAAGATTATGTGGCAATTTTTTTTAATTAGTTCTGAAAATAATGTGGTCGATATTGATTTATAATGCATTGGTAAATAAGCATTTTTAGAAGTTGAAAGCACACAAGGCCATGGTTTTCTTTTTAAATTTTTTCATACTCATGTGCATCATTTTGTGAGTTAATGAATTTGGATAGTGCCAATGGGCATTTACTGAAGAATAAGTCCTTTTCCTTGCTGCATTATATTAGTCAGTCAAGGCATAGTTTTGGTTTTGATGATGAATGAAAAAACAGAATCTTATTCTGCTAAGGCAGTAAACAACTGAAGAAGGTTTGATCATGATAGTAGATATTCTTTATATGAAAGTTGCAATGGAAGTCTGTTACTTAAAAGAAGGCGAGTAGTGAACTCATATATATTATTATAGTAGAAAACAAAGGAATCTCTTAGTTTGGTCCAAATGCAAGCCAACACTCTCCACCAACCCCAACTGACATAATGGCACAACACACTCAATAAGAGATGACTTGTTGGGACACTATTTTTTTTTTCTCTTTAAACTTCCAAGTCGTACCAGTTACCTCTTGGATACTCTACTACCTTTCTCAGTATGTGACTTTGTCAAACTATATTCTCATCTATTCTCTTTAAAAGGAATAGCCAGGATGGGGACCCTGAAAAAAGTTTTGCTTTTTCAGTGCTTTTGAGCACTCGGCAGAGATGTAAGCCTTCCCACCTGTTTTGTTAGGAATTTATTACACCATTAGACATCTTTGCTCGAACTTAAAGTTAGTAGGATATTTGCTTCAACACTGAACAGATTTTTCATATATACAAAAAAGAAAAAGAAAAAAAGTAAAAGAAAAAGAAGAAGGAATGCTGGTGTTTTATGACATGATCGCAGTAGTACTAGTGAATCTCTGTTAAGCATATTTTTGCTGCATCAAAAACAAAATCCAAAAGTGGGATGATTTGTAATACATAGTGCCCAGCCCTAAATCAAAAAAGCATCTTCTTGTAATAAGATTGTCAATCACCATCTATATTGTTTCAATTACTGTGAGAACATACTTTTGCTGTCATTGCTGTGGAGTCCGTCTTTTTCTTAAAAGATCCAAAACCAAAATAAATCTGGATTGTCTCTGCCCCCCATTTCTAATATGATTTAAGTCCTCGACCATTTAAGATTGAGAAATGTTTTAAATGATATGGCAATATGGCAATGTAAACAATATGGCAATGAAAACTTCCTTTGCTCTATTTTATTTATTTAATTTTTTAATTTCTTTGAGTGTAATTATTTCACCAATTGGGAATTCAATCTGTGTTATGTTTCCTCAGCATAGGAGTAGGTTAAGTCTGTAGATCCGAACGAAATTTTGAGTACTCATAGAAAGAGGGAGAGATGTCTGCAGTATGTTGCTTAGGTTCTCAATTGAGTCTTTTTTAACCGTTCTTCTATTAATATGGACTTGAGTGTAGTGTCTCAAATGCGAATGTATGTTGGACATGAAAATTGTCAAAATGATAAAAAATACGTCACAGCTGTGTATTCTATACCTGTGAAATGCATATAGAAATGAGTAATACTCAACTAGTATCAAGTGCTTGTTTGCAAGAAAATCCATAGATGATAAAACAATTATGAAGATTAGGTCTTCTTGTATGTTTCTTGACAATATTTATCATATCATCATGATGATTCTCTCCATATCTGTAATTCTTCTGATTAATATGTACAAAAGTATTATACATGGAAGCACTCAGGCGCAAGAGATTTGTCATCTTTGTGTCTAAAATGCCTATCTTTCAATGTAACCGCTGTTTATCCTTCTTTTTTTATATTTTTATTTTTAGAACTTGTTTTTAATATTATATATACTTCTATTCTTTTTAAGGTCAATGGAGACTAGCAGGTCTTTGATAAATTCACC
Organism: Boswellia sacra; assembly: GCA_013180625.2. Taxonomy (NCBI): domain Eukaryota; kingdom Viridiplantae; phylum Streptophyta; class Magnoliopsida; order Sapindales; family Burseraceae; genus Boswellia; species Boswellia sacra. The sequence continues at coordinate 4,880 of SNVD02004698.1, read as the reverse complement.
GACCATCAAACCTATCACTCATTAAGATAGACACTATCAATTGGAGACAAAGTCAGAAAATAGATTTTGTTTTTTAATTTTTTGTTTATATGTCACTATTCAAAAAATGTTAAAAACATAGTGAATCAGTAATTCATCTAAAAGAACCAATCAGTACACTAGTGAAAAATATTAAAGAGGAGAACAGTGCTTAAATAAAAATAAAATGGATAGGGGAAAGGAATATAATGAAATTGCTTAGGAATTGGTGATCAGAAACAAGCAAAGAAGGGGACTCTGTTCAGCAGTAAGACATCTCTCTTCGCAATGGTCTCCTGATAAATTCTTCAATCTAACCAGAAAACTCAAATACCTGAGATAGCATATAAATTGGACAAGTATGCATTCAAAAATAATTTAGCAAGTCATATCATTTTCTGATACTTGCTGTTTCATACACATGTAAATATAATATGCTTGATGAGCACAATGAATCACTAAATTCTTTGTGTTTTTTTTTGGTGGCTTGGCCTGCAAACTATTAGGATTTGGACTGCGAGTCTTTCAGCTACTTTTCTACCCAATCCTAGAGAGGAATTTCGGGCCCATCATTGTTTCTCGCATAGGATCTGTATGTCTTTTCACCTATCTCTTATAAATTAATATGTTTTTTCTGTATTTGTTATGGCTGTTGTTTTAACTTCCCAATCATTTCATATGAAGGTTATCACCATACCATTGCTTGCCAGTTACCCCAATATAGCTACGCTATCAGGACTCAGCCAAACACTATTGGTTAACAGCGCATCTCTGCTGAAGATTGTTCTCTGTGTAAGTGCATGTTTAAACTGAGAATTTTTTATTTTGTGTTTGCCCCACTGAATTGGTAATCTTGGAGTGGTTCAGTCATTGGGTTGTGGGGATAGTTAGCTACCACATGGGCATTTGTTAGGTTCAGGTTTTTCTTCACTGATTGTTAAGTCTGATTTAGGTCATTTAAAACATTTCTCAATCTTAAATGGACAAGGATAATCAGATGACCTGTCCTAGATATACTGAGTGAACACTTCAAATAAGCATATATTATTTACATTTACCCACCAACAAATAATGGTACAGACAAGAGGAAAGTAAGAGATCTTTTAGTGGATAAATAAGAGGATGGAACTGTGTTTGTCGTAATTGGCTTACACATTCACCCTCTCTCTCTCTCTCTCTCTCTCTCTCTCTCTCTCTCTCTCCAACTATAGTTGTGCATAGATCCATCGTTGTTGGGTCTGTCAATATCATGGGATTTGCTCCTGTTGAGAAACTTAATTTGCCCCACCTTTTTTATCTGCATGTTATTGTGACAACTCCACATCATGTTAGTTGCCTGTAGTGATGGTCCTTGCTGTCCACTCTCTTTTCCAATTCTCCACCCATTTTTCTTTGTCTTCCTCTGATCATACCATTTCGAAGTAGGACCTTGCTAAGTGCTTTTACTCTTTACCTTGGTTGCAACAGTGTTCATCTTTTCCTCTGTTTTCTTATCTTCTTATTTTATTTCAGGTTACAACTCTCAATCTACTCTCAATCTTGTAGACAGCATAAGTGTTAAGGGCAGGTAATATTCAACTCTCAAAGAATCATGCATGCTTTAAACGAAATGAGTGATAATTATGTAAATGTTAGATTGCATGGCAAAGACTTCTAATCCTGAAGATATGAAAATGCTTTAACACACTATAGAACTTACACAATTGAATTGTACTTATTACGGTTGTAACACTAACTGTCAGTGGCAAAATTTGTTCATCACAATAGGATTTCACTTCAAGATCAGCCATTACAATTCTTGTTTCAAATTTCTTTTTCTATAGTCCATTTTCAGTGTCTATATATTAATTCTAGATTGATTAAATTTCATTCTACAGGTAATTACAGCTTGCAATTGGTTGACATTGGGCATCAATTTGAGGTACATTGAATTTTTCGAAGAAATGCCTAATTATTTAGATGATTAATTGTTTTCTATACAGCACTTGATAGAAATAATTTAACTTCAAACTGATTATAGGTGATACTTTTGCAGAAATAATATCTTTTAATAATTGAATTGCTGAGGAAGAATTTGTGGTGAATGATTTCATGGATTATATGCATGCTTCATTGTGATGCTTGTCTACTATTTGTCGCTTGCTTGTTTCATAATAATTAATATCACATTTTTTTTCATATTTTAAAGCTAAATCCTCTTATTAGATATTAACTTTTAGTACCTTTTATAGAAATTAGACCACATACATATTGCACATTTCCAAAAAATGGGGAAAAACATTCAGGTTATTCTTCGAAAGTATATCGGCTGGAAACCTCGACATATATTCCAGTGGTGAACCTGAATCGGCACTATACTGGTCTGTACTGAGGTGTAAACAACGCCATGTACTTTGAAGATAATAAATAACCTATTCATGGATTATATGCATGCTTCATTGTGATGCTTGTCTACTATTTGTCGCTTGCCTATTTCATAATAATTAATATCACATTTTTGTCATATTTTAAAGCTAAATCCTCTTATTAGATATTAACTTTTAGTACCTTTTATAGAAATTAGACCACGTACATATTGCACATTTCCAAAAAATGGGGAAAAACATTCAGGTTATTCTTCGAAAGTATATCGGCTGGAAACCTCGACATATATTCCAGTGGTGAACCTGAATAGGCACTATACTGGTCTGTACTGAGATGTAAACAACACCACGTACTTTGAAGATAATAAATAACCTATTCATGGATTATATGCATGCTTCATTGTGATGCTTGTCTACTATTTGTCGCTTGCTTGTTTCATAATAATTAATATCACATTTTTTCATATTTTAAAGCTAAATCCTCTTATTAGATATTAACTTTTAGTACCTTTAATAGAAATTAGACCACGTACATATTGCATGTTTCCAAAAAATGGGGAAAAACATTCAGGTTATTCTTCCAAAGTATATCGGTTGGAAACCTCGACATATATTCCAGTGGTGAACCTGAATAGGCACCATACTGGTCTGTACTGAGGTTAAACAACGCCACGTACTTTGAAGATAATAAATAACCTATTCTAATATTGTAAAGCTAAATCCTCCGATTAAATATTAACTTTAACGTTGTATAAGATTACTAAAGTGAATCTTATATGAACAGGTTTTTTCAATAATTCACTAGATGGATAAATCTTGGATTTGGAAAGATAGATTGTCTAAGGAGTATTCGGATGGGGTTGATAAATTCTTACAGTTTGCAACTACACACTGTAACAACTCAAACCTTATGAAATGCCCTTGCAAATCCTGTCAATGTTTTGCCTTCCACACCCAAGAGAAAATTAGAGCCCATTTATTTAGGAAAGGGTTTGACACTAGGTATGACACTTCGATTTGGCATGGGGAGCCAACTTCGGTTAATCCACCCAAAACCATAAACTCATCATTTGCTGAATGTTCTGAAGACAATCATCCATACGCTACATTTGTAGTTATCTCTTTCAAAAATTTCAACTTGACTCTGGATAAAGTTTGGGTTTGTAAACCCCACAACCATAGTCGGAGGTGCAATAGCAAAAGCCAAAATGAGTCTGGTGACATCTCAATCATTGGCTGAAAAGCTCAAACGGTTGGAGGATAGGAACTACGTGTTCATTCCTTACAACCTAGGGTATGTTTTCTGGATTAAACAAAACTTATCACATTTTTTTTTTAATTTGCTTATTCTTCAAAGTTACTTACTATGTTGTTGAAAACCTGGTTGTTAGATACCATTGGACATTGATTGTCATTAATATGGCCTCATGTGAAGTCTTCTACCTTGATTCTATGCATAAAAAAGCCAAAGAAGACATAATAGAGGTCGTGAAACAGTAAGTTGTGTCAATTCTTGTATGGTATTTGGTGCCGGGTTTAATCACTGCATAAGTAACATATATTATGTATTTTCTGCCTATTTTGCTAGAGGGGTAATACTATGGAAGTCAGCTACTGAATTGAAAAGGAAAAGGAGCAACTGGTGGATAAACGTCAAGGTAAGTTTGAATTTCAATTTCAAAATTGAGCAACGATTATTTAAATATGATAATGAAGTTGCACTGTATCAAATATGTCTATTTTACGAGTGCAGCCACCGAGACAGCCAGGACATAAGGAATGTGGGTATTATGTGCTCAAATATATGAAGGCAATTATTGAAGAGCCCAATGTCCTTTGTGAGTAGGTAAGATATTCATAATTATAAATCCCTTCATCCTTATATGTTGATTTTATTGGTGTACTTAACTTAAATTTTATTGTAATCTCAGTTCAACAAAAAGGAAAGTTATTCCATGGAGGAGATGAATGAGGTGAGATCATAATGGGCTGTTTTTGTATCCAAGATTGTGAGAGACTGGTATAAGGAGAAAGGAAGATAAAGAAATCAGGTTGGAAAATGTTTTAATGAATATGTGCTTATCAGTGTAGATTGAATATTCAATATGTTCTAACTTGATTGAATCAAAATATTTGCAGGATGAAAAAGTTGTAGAGGAATAGACAAGTAACACTGACAATTTTTTGGGACGAATTTATATAGCTTGCTGACTACAGTCAATAGAGGGAAGGAGAGTAGGAATTCACACATTTTATTATATAGCAGATTTGGAATTGTTAAAACAATATTTGGTCAGAATGTTGATAGAGGTTTTGTGAATATTTGATGTTTTGTTTTGGGAGATGACAACTTGTTTGATTAATCTAATTATTGAAGTAACTAATGGAGTTACTTTAATGTTACTTCATTGTTTTTTCTGCTTCCTTCTATTCTTTTGAAGGTTGAATTATTGTGAATAAGTATAGAACGGACACAGCTGGAAATACAGGAAATGGAAA